>JBBPDJ010000002.1:119578-134501 GCA_037974625.1 Cucumis cinereus | reverse complement strand
AGAGAAAAGTATTTACTATCTTAATAGAGTTATGGTACAAATACATATTTATAGAGAATGTAGAAACCCTAGATAGTCTGTAAAATTACAAATAAGGGCCTATATATATATAAATATATTATAACAGTCACCTTATCAAATATTCTCAGTAATTAAAAAAACTTGGTTAGTTCAAATTAACAATAACGAGTCTCACTGAATCCAACTTGTTCCCTGATCTTATCTCTATGCAGGCATATGTCCAACAGCTGGAGAGTAGTCGTTTAAAGTTGACCCAACTAGAGCAGGAGCTTCAGCGGGCACGGCAGCAGGTTGCCTGCATTTCCTTTTCATGACTGTTACTTACCTATGTATTGTGATTCACTTTTCTTCTCTACCACTCAAGTTTGGATCTCTTTAAATTTCTATAAACTGTGTCCCTCTGTTTAGGGAATCTTCATATCAAACTCAGGAGATCAGGCCCACTCGATGGCTGGAAATGGTATTTTAACTATCTTGAATCATGATATTTACTTTCAAGAGGCAACCTGAAATTTGAGATATGACTATGTTAGTCTGTGAGAGAGACATTGTAATCTGACATTATTATTAGCCTAACTCAGTTTCATTCATCTCCTGCATCGTAATTAATATTTGGAAAGTACCCAGATTATGTACCACAATTTTTTGGCAGTAAGTGTGTTTTCTTTTAGCTATCTTTTCAGTTTGAAGTTGCATAGCATCAGCTACTTCACATTTGCAGGGGCCATGGCATTTGATGTGGAATATGCACGTTGGTTGGAAGAGCAAAACAAGCAAATCAATGAACTGAGAGCAGCAGTAAACTCTCATGCTAGTGATACTGAACTTCGAATGATTGTTGATGGCATCTTGGCTCATTATGATGAGGTTTTTCGGCTAAAGGGTGTTGCTGCAAAGGCTGATGTTTTTCATTTATTGTCTGGCATGTGGAAAACTCCTGCTGAAAGATGTTTTCTGTGGCTTGGTGGTTTCCGTTCATCAGAGCTCCTAAAGGTGTGCACATTTTGTTGCTTCATAGTCATAGTTCATACTTCCAGTGGTGTGGGGCAGTTCTCAAAAATCTCTATAGTTGGGAACCACACAAAGGAAGGAAAATACTCTAAAATACTTAACAAAGAACGAGGGGAACTGCATAGAACAACAAATAAGTATATGAAGAGGATATGATATGAACTTCTGCTAGTTATAGTTTTCATTGATCAGTTTTTGATGTTAATGCCAGTATGAATTAGAGCTCTGAGTTTTAAGCATTACTAAAACTGCCGTTCTGTTGCAGCTTCTTGTCAATCAATTAGAGCCCCTCACAGAACAGCAGTTGATGGGCATATCCAACTTGCAGCAGTCCTCACAACAGACTGAAGATGCATTGTCACAGGGCATGGAAGCGTTGCAACAGTCGTTGGCTGAGACGTTATCCAGTGGATCTCTTGGCTCCTCGAATACATCTGGCAATGTAGCAAACTATATGGGTCAAATGGCCACGGCCATGGGTAAACTTGGGACCCTTGAGGGGTTTATTCGCCAGGTACATTTTCTTAAACTTATCCCCCAGCACCCGTAAAGAGAAGAAAATGCATTTTGCCATTTATCTTTCCATGGAGTTCTCGGTTGGGAACCCATCTTTTCTTGCATATGCTGTTCAAATCTAGATTTAGATCTCATATTCAGGTGCTGACTCTTGTGTTCTCATAGAAATTTGAGTTCGAGCTTAAAACAATCTGTGTATATTTTCATTCTGCTTCACATTTACTTATGAGCCAAAACTCTTTCCATTCTAGTGCTATCTAAAGATCCTTTCTCCCTTTCCTTGTTTGGGATTTTGGGGCTAAAAAAAGTAACAGGCTGACAATCTACGACAACAAACACTGCAACAAATGCATCGGATTTTGACAACTCGTCAGTCGGCTCGTGCACTTCTTGCAATTCATGATTACTTCTCCAGACTACGAGCCCTTAGCTCCCTCTGGCTTGCTCGCCCAAAAGAGTGAATAGCTTTTTTATTTTCATCAAGTATATTGACAAAAGCACTAGATTAACGATTTAAGAATTGCTTGAGTTCTCAATTTTCATTGGTGTGCATGATTATATGTTATCAATCTTGTGATGTTCTAGAGGTGCTACTTGAAATAAGCTGTATGTATCTGTATTTTATTTAAAGGAAGTCCCCCCCTTTTTTCTTTCTTTTGGATAGAAAGCAATTTTATCCTCAAGGAATGTATAAATGATAGAATGTCCAGAGGAAGATGGTTACAGAAATGTCTAGAGAAACATATTAGGTCCTACAGGAGAAATTACTGCACCTCTTTTTACCATATATTTTCCCGTATTATTGAAAACTAAGGTATGCTTAACATACAGTTTCTTTTCTTGCCTCCATTAATTATAACCGTAAGATTCAAACACACATAGGGGAGAGGGTGAGGGGAGAGTGAGTCACTAGATTGCGAACTTTAGAAGTGAGGGGAGAGTGGTGCATCATCTCAAAATATACTCAAATTCTTGCATTTTTTTTATAACTAGCGTCCTTGCTTTGACTGGTTGTAACAATCAGCTTATTGTCACGATAAATTCTACACGCTACAACACAACAACTAAACATTTTGTAAACACTTCAAATCAATTTAGTTCATGTTTAGTGATTTTGAAATTATTAAAATTACTTTTATCATGTTTAAATTACTTTTTACGATTTAAAATTAATTTAATATTTAACCTTACACTTTTAAATACAGTTTTTGTATAATCAAAATTAATTTTGAATTAATAATAACATGTGATTTTGAAAATGGAATCAAAATCACTGCAAAAAGTGCCTTTAAATAGGCTCTATTAGACACCCCCAACGTTACAATCAAGTAGAAGCTCTTCTCGAAACTTCAAACTTATATTCACTCCAACCAAATAAATGGTTTTTGTACGTTCTTCACTCACCACAATTAAGATAATAGTCTTCGTGTTACCTCTCTATCTCTCTCTATATATATACAAATAAAGAGAGACGACACTGTTCCTCTCCAAGTTTGATAATGTATTGAAAATATAAACATGGCAGTGATAAAATAAGCCAATTGAAACTGAGGGAAGCACCATCTGGAACCGAAGCTAGAGTAGACAACCACATTTAGGCTTAGTAGTTAACGAACAGAGTAAATAGAACCAAAGATTTTGGATTGCTTTGGCTAATATATCAACAATTCAATCCAACAAAACGATCAAATTCAATCCAGAGGACAGATAGTTCCTTCATTATTTCTCAAGATCATAAATTAAAACTATGGATGTCTCATATTCCACTGGAATAATCCCAGGAAGGATGTAGTTCAGAAGTAGTTACTCTTGTAGAAGTTTTTGAGAAAATTGGACATGCCTTGATCCTTGGCGCCAAAATCTTGCACAAGTCCTTCTCGACCAACCACATACTGACCAATGATGTGATGTCGTTGCTTTGCATGTTCAGTAATGTTACCAAGCTCTTCCATTCCCTTAAAAAGAAGCATATCAATCACCTGTAAACTTTTTTTTAAAAAAAAGAGTTAGAAACTAATAAAAATAATCTTAACGTTCGGAGTCCAACACCAATACAGTGAAAAGAGCAGCATCTTAGGAAATTAAAATAATCAAGCACAAATAATGGCCTACCACAAACTACCATCCATCCCATTTTTTGGAAAGAGAGACTATTTTATTAAAAAAAGGAAATTTAGGAGAAAGCTCTGAACACAAATAGGTGGATTATAAATATAGCCTCCACCTGGAGATTAAGTAAGAAGAACTAAAAAGAACTTACCAAATTCCTCATGTCTGGGTCACGCAGTATCCCATACGTAACCCACCTTGACCATTCTAACACAATACCATAAAAAGTTTGGATAAGAATCACCCTAAAGAGACGATGTTAGAATTTGAACCAAAACAAACAAACCAATAAAGAGAAACAACAAGACAAATGAAGAACAAGAATGCTCTACAGGCGCGAAAGCAAGGAATGGAAGTAGAAAGCTGCAGGGTCTTCGGCTCTCCCTACTGTAAAATTTCCTGTAAGAATAACATTTTGACTTGATGTAACGCATGGCTAGTCCAAATTTATTGGGAAGAATCTTTCACTCGGTATCCTTTTATATAACTTACCATAAAAGCCCAAAATCAACCCTTCGATTTCCTGGAAAGACTTCGTTGCTGCTCCATTGTTATCAACCAGCTCAGTAATAAGATTCCTCCACTTTGCATTCAGGAAACGATGGAAGAAGAGTTCTCATCCCCCACTTTCAGCCAATTAAGCATACTTTTCTGGATTTGGTTCCTTTCTTCTATTCTGTAAATGCTCAATAACTCATCTTGCAAGGAACTTCTATATGTGTTTTCTTCAGAATTTAGGCCCTGAGTTCTGCTAACGCATCAGAAGAATCAATTTTTTCAAAATGGAATCTTCATTCTGTTTAAGGGAGGCTTGAAAGGCAGTCTGCCAAGCTTTCTCTGCAGCTTTAGCTTCTCTTAATCGTTCATGAAGAACAAAACCAGCCCAACCATTACTGTATGAGCAACACAAAGCTTCATCAGTTACTCTATACAATCTTTATTTAGCAGCAGTCTATTACAAAATCTGAACAGTGAAGGACCCCACAAAACAGCTCCGGCCTCCAACATTATTGGGAAGTGATTAGAGAAGATTCATGCTTGTCGGATTACTCGTGTTGTCAAAAACGTCGTCCCACTCCTTATTGATGAAGAATCGATCCAATAGAGATCTAGCCACTGAAATTCCTTCTCTAGACCAAGTATACCTTCCGTTTTGGAGAAGGATTTCCATGATATTAGCCGAATCAACGAACTGATTAAAATGGCGCATTCCTCGTGTGCTTCTGCCAAATGGAAATTGTTCGTGTGCCCAGCGAGTGATGTTGAAGTCTCCTCCCAAACACCAAGCATCAGTACAGTAATTCGAGATGGAAATAAGTTCTGGCCACACAAGCGTTCTTTCTCTGTAGTCACAAGGCCCGTAGACATTGGTAATCCAACATGTTTCTTTGCAGACTAGCACTTAACCGACAAGGAAAACCTGCCTTTGATAGTTTCAATAACATTCACTATATCCCACAATGTCACAATTCCTCTAGATTGAAGCCACGAAATCCCAACCTATTTCTTTGGAGCTCCAAAGAGATTTAATAAAAGCAGCATCCATGCACTCCATTTTGGATTCCTGAATTAGGACCACCTCTGGATTTGGATTAATCTTTTTCACAAAATTCTTTAGGGCTAAACGTTTAGAAGGATCCTTCAAACCCCTTGTATTCCAGGAAACCACCTTCATCTTAAATCACACAATTATGAACACTATGTGCGAACAAAACTGAGCAGAGAGATCATGCTAGAATTAATCCACAGTCTTGTACAATGGAAACAAACTGGGCTGGCAAATTTGAAATTTTTGTGGGGGACGACCAAGGGGCTACCAATGCAGTACTACTGTGTCAGATTCTGCTGCAAAGAAGAAATGAAGGTCCTTGCTGTTAACTTCCTCAAGAATTTCTTCATTATTTCTATTGAACAAGCCTTCAGATTCCTCACTGCTAACACTGATTGGTGACTCTAATACCACATCTTTCTTCTCAATGTTACAGCCATCCGAGAGACTTGGTGAACCTCTAGAAAAAGTGGTCTCTGAATCAGGAAGGGTAAAGCTTGAATGATTGAATAATTTAGGAGCTATGTGTGAAGAAACTGACCTAGCAAAGACGAAAAGGAAAGATATGCTTTCCAACCTCTTCTATCTTCACGAATCGAAACAAGGATTCTATTCAATCCACCATTTACTTTTTGCAATGTGATTTCCATTGGCGTTCCTATTCAGTTGAGAGTTTTTTCACCTCAGATTGTTTGGTCATCCAGTCGAAGCTCCTTGAAAAACTTATGCTTTAAGGGGGACGATAGAAGGGTCGAAATAGATTGCTTGAGCCAGGCCAGCGCCTGCCGGTGAATGGAAATGAAGTAAGCACGGTCTTGTGTAATCTCTAACAGTCGTATTCTAGGTGGGTTGTATTTGTCGCTGTAGTCAATGGAGAATGTCTCTCTCTATTGTTGCCGATCGTGGGTTCGCCAGAGCCATGGTTGATGGGTTGTGAGGGGATGCCTATCTTAGTCATGGTTGTCGGAGGGAGAGGAAAGAAAGAGAGAAGTCATAAAAATGTAACTGTATTTTTTCATTTTTCTCTTTGAAAGTCCCTCTTCCCTTGCCTAACCTCATCACCACTAATAAAGAAAGGAGGGTCATAGCCTATGCCGCTTCCCGATTGGACAAAGGATGATGGAAAACAAATGAGAATGAGTGAGCTACCAAGCAACAAACATCAACAACAAAACAATTTCTTAGTCGAATGATGATAAAGATGAAGTTTTCTGCAAGCCTAAACATTTTTCAATGTAGACAAAAATAACTAGGGTTTTGTATTTCTGTCTCTGACCACATTCTCTGATACCATGAAGAATTGAATGGAATAAATATTTGTATTCTAAATTAAATTATTTGTAAGATACATAGCCTTTTTATATAGGAGAAAAGGCTCAATACATAAAAGGAAAGAATAATAAAGAGAGTTAAATAAAATCATTGATGATTTTTAGAGCTAATTATCTTATTTACTACTGCCAAAAATAATATGTTTCTTGTATCTTTCACAAAGAGAGAAAAGTTTTTCTTAAATAAAGGAACAACCATTACAAAGAAGGAAATAATAATTTTGGCAAATATAATACAACCAATACAATCTATGATGCTGCATGGGTCTTCAGAAATTCCTTCAATCAAAATGTGCCCCAAATATTGTTGGGACCCCTTTTAAAGAAAAAACAGAGGCTGATATGGGTGAACTTGGTAAAAGTCATCCTTGCTAAAATATGGTTTGAGAGAAACCAAAGAACCTTCCATGACAAAGATATGTGCTGGTTAGACCGTTATGACATTGCTAGCAGAAATGCGGCAGCTTGGTGTACCCTCCACAAGACCTTTGTTTAAATTGGCACGCCCTAATCTCCCTACAGTCACACATCTAATCTGCCTCAGGCAGCCTTTTAATCAGAACTTCCCAGCTTCAGTCCTCGAGTTCAGCTCCCTTATTATACCTTTAACAGCCTTATTTGCGCTAGCAGTTGTGTTATGTTATTCTGTTATTTTTTGTCTTTTTAAGCTTCGATGTACTGGTTGAGCCAAGTTGTTGTTCCATTTTGTCTTGTATTGTTTCGTTTTAGCTTTTGTATTGATATGATGAGGGCACTAAGGAGGTGTCAACCTAGTTGAGATGCCCGGGTACGCCTCTTGATCCCCTAGGTCTCTTTATGTTCGTTTTCCTCTTTGGTACATTGAGTTTTTAATAAAGAGACCGTGTTTCCTTTTGAAAAAAAAGAAAATACAACCAATACAATAAATATAATACAAGAAAGGAAATAATCAACACTACCCCTCAAGCTGGTTTGAAGATATCAGTCATTACCAGCTTGTGGATCAATTTGTTCAATTGCCACTTTGGAAGGCCTTTAGTTTACACATCTACAATTTGTTATGTTGTCAGAAGGTAGGGTATGCATATTACTCCCGCATCGATCTTTTCCTTTATAAAATGTTTACCGACTTCATATGTTTCATCCGGTCCTGAAATTGTTGCCATGTTATCACAGTAAATGCGCATGGGCATTGTCTGAGTGAATCTCAATTCTTCCAACAATCTTCTTATCCATATAACCTCACAAATACTATGGGCTAAAACTCTAAATTCTGCTTCTGCACTACTTTTTGCAAGCACACTCTGTTTTTTACTTCGCCAAGTAACAAGACCTCCAACAAAGGAGCAATATCCAGAAGTGGATCTTCTATCAGTCGTGCTATCTGCCCAATCAACATCAGTGTAAACTTCAACATTGAGATCGTCATGTCTTTGAAACAATATGCCTTTTCCTTGAGTACCTTTCTAATATCTTAGGATTCATAAACTGCATCGAAGTGAGCTGGTCCAGGAGCATGCATGAACTGACTTACCATGCTAACTGCAAAAGCTATTGAGAGGACGTGTGTGAGAAAGATATATGAGTCTTCCCACAAGTCTCTGGTACTTTTCTATTTCCTTTATCTCATTCTTGGTTGCAATTTCCAATTACAAATTCTGCTCAATCGGAGTCTCTGCTATCTTAAAACCAAATAAACTTGTCTCTTTTAGCAAATCAAGAATATACTTCCTTTGGTTGATAAGAATACCACTTTTGGACCAAGCAAAATCCATGCTTAGGAAGTACTTTAAAGTTCCTAGGTCTTTGATTTAGGTTTAGGGTAATCCCAAGATCTACCTCAAAACCAGATGACAAGTCCATAAATATCTATTCTTCCAGTTTCCCATTGAGAAAGGCATTCTTAACATCCAGCTGATAAAGAGGTCAATCAAAGTTAACTACTGCAACAGACAGTAAAATTCTAATAGACTTGATTTTAGCAACTAAAGCAAATGTTTCTTGATAATCAACTCCATAGGTCTAAGTAAACCTTTTAGCAACCAATCTGGCCTTGTACCTTTCAACATTACCATCAGCTTTACATTTTACCATGAACACCCAGTTGCATCCAACTGTTTTATTTTCTTTTGGTAGTTCAACTATGTCCCATGTGCAATTTTGTTTCAGCATATTTATCTCTTCCATCACTGCTAATTTTCAATTAACATCATTCAGGGCCTCCTGTATATTCCTTGGAACAATCATGTTGGTTATTTTGGATGTGAATGCTTTATGACTGACAAAAAATTTATGGTAAGAAATATAATTTGCCATGGGATATTTGACACATTTACGGGTACCTTTCCTATGGGCAATTGGAATATCAAGATCAAAGACATCGGACAAGGAATTATAAGAAGAAGAACTGGGAGAATTAGAAGAAGTAGAAGGAGGATGTATGTTACCTGGATCTTCAAAATCATTTATTGGGTTATTAGATTGGTTCTGTGATAGATCAACTGTTTGTCCTCGATTCCTTTGAGTCAAGTTTCTTCAAGTATAAACCCATAGTTCAAGTTTTTTACTTGTCAAGTAAGTCTGTAGTGTTTTTCCCCCTGAAGAAGAACTCTCCACACTTGGCATCAAAGAATTAGAACTCATAATTTCGAAATCAATGATGTTAGGGATAGGTGAAGTGTCCCAAAAATTATCTTCAATGTTAGGTGGCTCCGCTTGAGAGAATTTTGGCTAAAGAAAAGTTGATTTTCCAAAAAAAAGAACAGTCATACTCTTAAAATACTTTTTGGTCAAAGAGTCAAAACATTTGTAAGCCTTTTTATGGGAGACAAAGCCTACAAAAATGCATTTAACAGCTCGATGATCAAAAGCATTAAGAGAAAACTGTAGAAGACAGTTGTATTTACAAGTTTCTTGCTGGCCTCAATGTTGAATTTGATGAGGTTAGAGGTCGAATACCTGGGAAGACCTCTCTTCCATCTATTAATGATGTGTTTTCTGATGTTCGTAGAGAAGAAAGTTGCATGAATGTTATGATTGGAAAAAAGCCTAATGATTTAGTAGAAAGTTCTGCGTTAGTGACCGAACAAAAAGCCATGGAGGCCTCTGATCACTCCAACAAGACACATGAAAAGCCTCCGAGTCTGGTGTGATCATTGCAATAAACCCCGACATACACGTGAAACCTGTTGGAAGCTTCATGGTTAACCTGCAAATTGGAAAAGTTCCAAGCAAGGGGAGAGAAATTCCCTACTACAAACCTCGAATGCAAATGTTGGTGATTCCAACCTTTTTAGCAAGGAGCAGATTGATCAAATCCTGAAACTGCTAAAGACTACTTCATCTGGTAATCTTAATGTTTCCTTGGCACAATCAGGTAATTTTCCTCAAGCACTCTCTTGCATAAACTCATCTCCGTGGATTATAGATTCTGGAGCCTCTGATCATATGACCAGTTCCTCTTCCTTATGTGCATCCTACTCCCCTGTATATTGCAATGAAAAAGTTCACATCGCGGATGGTAGTTTCACTCTATTGTAGGAAAAGGAACTATTCCTCTGACTACAAAGCTTATGTTGCATTTTGTCCTTCATGTTCCAAAATTGGTTTGCGATTTGTTATCTATTAGTAAAATCTCTAAGGATACTAACTGTCGTGCTGTCTTCTGTGACACTTATTGTACCTTTCAGGATCAAGACTCGAGGGAGACGATTGGCAGTGCTAGGATGATTGGTGGTCTCTATTACTTTAATGGAGTTTCAGCTAGTTATAAACAAGTTTAGGACTTGAGTAGTATATGCTCTCCTTCTGTTAAAGAAGTTATAATGCTTTGACATCGTAGATTAGGGCATCCTAATTTCTTTTACTTAAAGTATTTGTTCTCAGATTTATCTAAAGGTCTTGATTGTTCATTATTTCAATGTGAAAGTTGCATTTTTTCCAAACATCAACGATCCACTTATTTTTCCAAACCTTACAAGGCTTTTTCACCTTTTCCTTTAATTCACACAGATGTTTGGGATCCATCTAAAGTTTTAACTCATAATGGTAACCGTTGGTTCGTTACTTTTATAGATGATCATACTCGTTTAACCTGACTTTATTTGTTAACTAATAAGTCAGAGGTAAAAGAGGTTTTTGTTAGATTTTATATTATGATTGAAACTCAGTTCCAAACTAAAATCCATATACTTCACTCTGATAATGGTACTTAATATTTCAATGAACAATTAACCAATGTCTTACACGAAAGGAACCGATTTTTTACACGAAAGGTATTTTTCATCAAGCTACATGTCATGATACTCCTCAGCAACATGGAATTGTTGAGCGAAAGAATAGACATATACTTGAAGTTGCTCGTGCCCTTTTGTTTTCTATGAATGTCCCAAAATATTTGTGGGGTGATGCAGTCCTTATAGCTACAAACCCTACAAACCTGATAAATCAAATGCCCACTAAGGTTTTGAATTTTAAAACTCCTTTGAATCATTTAAAAAAATTCTTTTACTACCGTTCGGTTGTTCAAAATCATCGGAGACTTTCACTCGTACGAATCAAAGAGTTCCAGGTCTTGCCAAATCCTTTTTAGGGAGTGAAAGTATTGTGTCACCGAGTTACCTCCTTGGCGTATATCTCCTAATTTGAGATTCAACTCAAATACCTGTGATTGATTGCCCAAATCAGAGTACATCTGTGTCACACTACCCCACATTCTTTTGTTGTAGAGTAGCACAAGTAATTACAATTGATGTCTTTAACCATGGAGTTTACAAGCCAAGTCATAACCATGGAGTTTCAGCATCCCATGTAGCAAACAAAGGATTGTCTAGTTTTGGGACAGTTTTCTCTTCGGTAATGTATCCAATTTTTCATTGTCCACGAATATACAACCTAACACTTTGTGACCAGCGAAGAAGGGCTATTGGAATGGATATGATTGTTGACTTTAGCCACAGGTAACTTAGTATCTGACATAGCTGAAGCAACTAAATACAAAAAATGGACAGAAAAAATTTGGAAAAAAAAAAAATCCAAACTTGTCACTAGCGGCGAACGAGGACGGGTGACAGCGGACGTCTCAGATAGGGGCGATCAAAGAAGACAAACAAGAAACCACAAAACCCCACCAAATTAAAGCAAGAAAACACAAGAAAAAACTATTGTCGGCGATGTCCAATGGGTTGTGGTGGCGACGGCAATCGGTCGGAGTAGAGCGACCAGCGGTAACGACCCTCGAGGTGGTGGACGTACGTGGCGGTGGCGGGCGGTAAGGGATTTTACGGTTTTTTTAGGTTTTTAGGATTTTCAATAAACCTTCTTTGATAACATGCCAAAAATAATATGTTTCTTGTATCTTTCACAAAGAGAGAAGAGTTTTTCTTAATAGAAGAAAAACCCATTACAAAGAAGGAAAAAATAATTTTGGCAAATATAATAAAACCAATACAATAAATATAATACAAGAAAGGAAATAATCAACAACTACCAACATCTCCTTGCTCTTAGGCTGTTAATAATATTTTTTTAGGGACGGTACATATCGACCAATTCATCAAATACCCTCATATACCATGTCCATAACAAATTAAGGTTATGGTAGTCGCATGGAACGTTCAAATTATTTATACACTATTGAATTTTGACAGGAAACCAAGTGCATTGATAAATGGAACATACAGAAGAAAAAACTCTCAAGGGGTTCGAAAAAAGGCACCTCAATTGGAGTTAATTAACCCAAAATAAGGATTCAACACTCTGGTTTCTTTCTAACTGAAGACCTCGAAAAAGAGAACTTCTCTAGGAGAAAAATAGAACTTTTTGTAAAATTGCAGTAGCAGAAAGAAGTAATCAAATGAGTTCTAAGCCGAGGTTCTTTCAAACTTGTTCTTGCACGCCTATCTTCAATAAACTCCTTTGAAATAAATTTTTCCCAAAAAGTCAGCAATTGATGGGTTGTCCAAAGAATCATACCATCAAATTCACCATAGCACTGAAAGAACTAATACGTCGAGAAACAATGTCCCAACTCCCATAATTAGACGGAAGAGGCCAAGAAAAACAAAACGTATGGAAGATTGTCCACGAAAAACTTCGTGAAGGTACGAAAGAACAAAAGTCATCAACTTTGTCCACCCTATTTAATATGCCCACTATTAAGGAGGGCGAAATCATCCAAGTTCAAAAAGTCGCCCTGCTGCATTGCAATCGTAAAAGCCCCAGGGCACCAATATCTATTTGAATCAGCAAAAATAACCCGCTAGAAGGGGAAAAAACCCTCTAAACTCTTTTCTTTATTTTATATTTCTATAAAGCTTCGCTTCAAATTAACGGCAAGAAAGCTTCAAAATTCCTTTCTCAGATGTCTCGAATCGACACAGAGGAAAAATTTTCTCAACCCATTAAGGAAAAACGAAAATCATATAGAATTAAGAAGCAAATAGAGTAAATTGGAGGAACGAGAAGACCTTAGGGTCCGTGACGTGGGAATTCTTGCGGATCTCGGAGGCGATGGTAGAACGGAGCTGAGAAACAGTAGCGACATCATCTAAGTTGTAAATGTCCATGATTGCTGGCAATGATCTACATGCTGATCTGAAGAAATCGAAGACTCGATTCCGGGCTTCTTCAAGACTCGCGGAGTTCGGCGGAACCTTCAAACCTCGAACTGTGAACGCCATTTTTCGGAGTTTTTCTTCACTTTGCCTTCGAAAACTCAATGAGTGAACTCCGCTCGGCTATCGCTGTTCGCCCTACCTCTCACAATCTTCAAAGTCCCTGCTTTTCTTCTCCAGAGTTCTATTTCTGTATGACCAATAATGTCTCGTGCGCCACACTTCTCTCCCACACAAAACAAACAAGTATAGGTACATCCAAGGTTTTTTTTCTTTTTATTTATTCGGGTAAAATGTCCATAACCTTTGTTAAAAATATGAGAAGTTTTTTAAAAAAAGGGACTTTTTAAATATAGAAAAAAATTAAAATAATTACATTTAATAGAAAAAATTTGGAAAATGAAATTAGCCCATCCAAAAAGTTCACTGATAGTGTGAAATACCAAAACAATGATAGTGTGAAATACCAAAATAGTCCCCAACCCACGATTAATACAACTATCCTTATCTATCTTAGATAGAATGTGCTAGATGTTTATCTCTTTCTATCACTTAATTCTATTGATTTTGCTAATTTTTCTTGGATGAGAGACAATGATAGAGCTATATCATTGTTTATTTGAGATAAACAAATATAATAGAGTTTTATCACTGTCTATCTGAGATAGACATCAATAAATGAGTTTTGATAGTTTGATTTATAAGTCTTGGTTTGCTATTTTTGTATAATAAATGAGTTTTGATTAAATTAATCTAATCGTGATCGATAGACAAAGATAGAAGTCTATGATAGTCTATCTCTATATGTCTATGATAATTCGAGATATAATTCTATCTTTGTCTATCTAGATAAACGTCTATCTCTATCTATCCATGATAGTCAAGTAGACTTCTACATCTTCCTATCACAAAATATTATTGGCTTTTTAAATAAAGGATAGAGATGATTCAGTTATTGTGAGAGAGAGAGAATTAATTGAATCCATAAATCTAGAAGACAGAGACAAAGACTATCTTTCTCTGTCACAAAACAAAAAGATAGACAAAGATAAACATTTATATATGTTTATCTGTGATAGATGGAGATAAACATATTTTTGTCTATTACAGATAGACATAGATAACGCCCTATCTCTGACTATCTGTGATAGACAAAAATAGAGTGTTATAATTGTCTATCTCAGATAGACAGAGATAACACTCTATCTCTGTCTATTTATGTAGTCAGTTGAAGAAGAAGATGGGAAAGATGATGTTCGAAGAAGATGATCCCAAATAATAATAATAATAATAAGATGATTCTGTAAAAATATATTACTATCTCTTTCTATCTCGGACAAACAAAGATGCCTATGTCTGTCCCATAGTTCATTGAAGAAAGAAGAAGAAAAAAGATGAAGAATTAATTCAGTATGTCATAGATAGAGATATAATTCAGCAAATGAAGAATGAAGAAGAAAAAGAAAAATAAGAACATGAAGAATTACTGAAGAAGAAGAATGAAGAACAAAAAGAAAAATAAGAACAAGAATTGCAGAAGAAGGAGAAGGAGGAGAAGAAGAAGAAGTGAGATGAAAGAGAGTTGCTCAAGAAGGAAGAAATTGGAAATACTAAAATCGGAGATGAAGTTATCGAAAAAATTGGTCGCACCAATTTCAAAAGAGAAAGGAAATTTTGGTTTTTTTAAAGGGGTCTTTTTAAATATAGCAAAATAATAAATAATTACACTTAATAGAAAAATTTTGAAAAATGGAATTAGTTCACCCAAAAAGCCCAGCCCATAGTGTGAAATA
>JBBPDJ010000002.1:95965-119478 GCA_037974625.1 Cucumis cinereus | reverse complement strand
CCATAGTTCATTGAAGAAAGAAGAAGAAAAAGATGAAGAATTAATTCAGTATGTCATAGATAGAGATATAATTCAACGCATGAAGAATTGCTAAAGAAAAAGAAGAAGAATGAAGAAGAAAAGAAAAATAAGAACAAAAAAAAGAACATGAAGAATTATCGAAGAATTATTGAAGAAGAAGAAAAAGAAGAAGAATGAAGAAGAAAAAGAAAAATAAGAACAAGAGTCGCAGAAGAAGAAGAAAGAGACGAAGAAGAAAAGAGATGCGTACCTGAAGCTAAGAAAGATGAAGAAGGAAGAGACATTGCTGAAGAAGAAAGAAATTGGTGATGCTCAAATCGAAGATGAAGTTATTGGAGAAATTGGTTGCACCAATATCAAATGGAAAGGATAATTTTGGTATTTTTTTTAAATTAAAAACTTGGGCCTATTTTTTTCTATAGATTGTAAATATTTTGGTATTTTTTCTATATATGAAAATTTCTCTTTTTTAAATGTTAAAGGTGGGCCTATATTTTTTTTTTATATAAATTGTAAATATTTTGGTATTTTCTCTATATGTGAAAAATTCTCTTTAAAAATACTATTAAAAATTAAAAGAAGTTCAAAAAATACACTTAGTTGTTAGTGTTGAATTAAAATGGTTAAAGTTTTCTATAAAAAATATCTCTGAACTTTCGAAAGGTTCAAACGTATCATTAACTTAATAAAAGTAAAAAATATCTTCACCACCATTAATATTTGAACAGTCACGGTTAATTCTTCGTGACAAAAATAACTTTAAAATTTTTTAAAAAAAGTTAAAAATGCTCCTATCATTAATGCGATGATCAATTTATTTTATTTTTTTATATCTATGAGTATGAGGACTAACTTACGAGCACTCAACTAATTTATTTAGTTCGAAAAACCAATTATAAAACCAAAATATAGTTATCCTTATTTTTTTCTTAGAGTTACTCTAGTATTGCTTTTAATTTTTCAATTCTCAGCTTACTCCAATTTTCTCAACCAAAATTTTAAGTTAAAACATAAAATCCCACGAAATTTCACAAAATTTCAAAGTAAAAAAAAAAATATTTTAAAACATACCAAAGGGTTTAGTGCTTTGTTTTCTTTTTTTTATTACAGTTCATATACCTTAATCGAAGCAGAGAGCAGATAAAATTCAATGGACATTTGAAACTTTCAAAACTTAAAATTTTGAAACTCAATGGACATTTTTGAAACTTTTGAAACTCAATGGACATTTTTGACACAAGGTGTAAAATTCAAGAGCTTTTTTTTTTTTTTTAATATTTTCGAGTTTTTCTTTTATAAAAAGTTATTCATTTTTAAATATAATAAAATAAACCAAAATATTTACAATTATGGTAAAATATCAATAAGCTTGTTATATTTATAAATATTTTCAGCTTTTTAACATTTAAAATATTTTTTTAACTTAATTTTTTTTAAAAGATATTATTTGCAATATTTCATTCACTTCATAAACACTTTCAAAACTTTTTTAGATTAGATACCTTCAGAATTTCGTTCCAATGTTAAAATTTAAAATTTTGTGATTTGGATTTTATGATACAACCAAATCATTTAAGGGATTAAATGAAATTGAATTTGCGAACCAAGAATCGGACTTCTCGATTCAATCGAAGAGAAAATTGTCTAAGAACACAGAATTGACCATCGTGAAAAGATATCTTAGTCGCCTGCTGGCTGCTCTAAATGGAGTTTTGGAGCTTCCACATATCGGCCATTTCCATGGTCAGTCCATCGTTCCTCTTTTCTTGAAAGAGAAGGAAGCAGTTTCATCTTCTTCTCCTTTTTTTGATGGTTTGGAAACGTTGAAAATCTGATAAAGGTTAAAAATCAAATGATAAATGTTAAAACAAGCTGGACCTTGCGCAACTTCGGAATCTGGTGGAAGTTAAAAGGATGAAATAGATCAATATGGAGAAGTCGATCAAAGGACGATAATGAACTTTTCTAGGAAGCTAGAAAGGCTAGTGGAGAGGGAATTTGGGCTGACAGAGTTGCTTGCCGATTGAAGCAGAGAGGAGGTGGAGGACAGAAGGGTTGAAAAGTTGATGGAGATGGATTTAGCTATGCTGAAGGATGAGACGTTGAGTGAGCGGCTTGTTAAGCATCTAGATTTTGAACATTTTTTTAAGTTTCAAACATTAATTGTAAGTTCTTTTGCCAACTAACCAAAGAAATTAAATGCATCAATACAACACACAAGGGTCTAATTCGTTAACTTAAAGCTAAGTTAAGAACTATTTAAAAGCATTTTGCAAATTGAACTAAATATATACCAACCTCAAAACTCATAGACTAAAAGTTCATCGGTATTTTTTTTTTTTTTTTTTGCCAATTTTGAATATTTAAGGGTATGTTTTGGAACTTTTGAAGGTTCAAGGGTATATTTTGATAAAAATTACAGTTAAAAGAGCATTTTTATAATTTAACAAATAAAAAATAACCCAAGTCAACCTAACTCCCTTAAGATATAATATTTGTTAGCGATTAAGACATACTTGGTCAAATCTCTCTACTCAATTACGATAAATACACTAAAAAACAAAATTAATATCACACAAATACTACTGGCTCAAACTTTTCCAAGTGTAGGTAGAAATACTCTAAAAAGTTTTTAAAAGGTTAGTTTCTTAAACAAGTGCATGAAACATACTAAAAACTAAACACATACACAAGTTCAAATTTGAAACGAAAAGAAAAGGAGAAAAAATGTCATTAGCCTTTACGCTTTATATAAATAAACCTTGTTTCTACAATTTAAAAAAAAAATCCCAAAAGAAACCTTCTTTGTGAAATTGAGCACGTTATTTTCGTTAGTGAAAGGACATCATATGATACGTATGTTTTTCCACTTCAATTCTTCTGACCAATGCAATAACAAGAATGGAAGGGTCAATCATGCAATGATCAGAGTCAAATGATGAAGTTCAAATGGTAGAGCATTGACATGTCAAAGCAGACATAGTTTTATGGTCCATTCTATAGCAAATTGCAACTAAATAGAGGTCACGAGCATGCCTGTTTGCCAAACGAGTATTTGAGAATCATGAGAAGATAGTAGCTCCCAACATCATGGCCTGGATGTCTCGAACCTGAGAAATGAGAATCATGTCCTCCAAGCAAAGATGCACTTCCAAGCTTGCTTAACTACTGTGCCAAGAAAGAATTAAACGGATTCACATCCTTGAAAATCATGATAGTGAATGTCAAACAATTAGAGAAACATGTTTAGGGCAACCCCTACATTTACATTTCACCACATTCAGCAATAACACAAGCCAGTTTCGGTCGGTTATTAGGGCCAGTAGCGACATTTTCAATTTTCCTGACAACCAAAAGGCCATCACCCAGCACCCTCTGCAAGAATATCACAAAATGATGATTAAGCTACATTTCATCTCAGACGACTGCCATCCCCCCAAATAAAAACAAAAAAACAAAAAGAACAAAAAGCCAGAAACACCTATGAAGATAGGGAACACTAGCATATCAAAACATAAAAATGGGCATGTTCTTTTGGTTTCTTCTTGTTAGTTGTAATGGCAGGTTCTTATGTATTTTCCACATTTATTTTCTTGTTTGTCTGTATTCCGAGCATTAGTCTCTTTTCTTTACTTTAATGAAAAGTTTAGTTTTCATTTAAAAAAATTAAAAAAATTAAAAAAAGGCTAGCGTTTACAGCTTCTTCACTTTTGATATAAGTAGAAACATGAAGAACAACAAACCTACGGGGAGTAAGAAATCTGGTAAAAGGAGAACAGAGGAAAGGCTAAGTAAGATGGAAGAGTTTTTTTTTTTATTTTTTATTTTTATTTTCTTTTGAAGAGGAAATCGGTCTCTAATATTAATAATAAAATAACGAGGCACAAAAGCTCGTACTACAAGAGGATTATACAATGAGCAAAAAAGAGAGACGGATCAGCAGAAACACCCGAACATCTTAACTAGGTTGACACCCCCTTAGCGCCCTCATCATGTCCATAAAAGCAAATAAAAAACTAAAGATTATCCTTCCTGAACATGAAGCGAAGTCGTTAGAAAAACAAGCACCACTTTTGCACCAGTAAAAACAACAGAAGCTGTCCACTGAACATGAAGGCTAAGACATCAACTTGGAGGGAAAATAAAGGCCAGCAAAGTCTCCTGCAAAGAGTAATCCTGAAAGGTTTTGGATAAAGAGCACCACGATGCTGCGTTTAACCGAGCAAACTCGAAGCGATCCACCCATCTCGAAGGCTTATCATGAAAAACCCACTGATTTCTTTCATACCAAACTTCAACTAACAGTGCCTTGACTGCATTAATCCACAATAAGGAGACTGTCTTCTTCTTCAAGGCTGGACCAGCAAGGATTTGGAGCACATTATTCTTGAAATCTTTGTCAAAGACCCAACATAAATTAAAGATTTGGAAGATCCGAAACCAGCAAATAGCTACATAAACACAATCAAATAAGAGATGCTGAACATCCTCCGTGTTGTTGAGACAAAGGGGGCAGATATGTGGTGAAAGAGCGTGAGTAGGAAGTTTTCTTAAGGACTGATGCACAGTTTAAATTGCTGAACAGCATGATCCATAAAGAGATATTCACTCACTTCAGACTGTGAATTCCAAAGGCTCTTTTGCAAGGAATTATCCATAGATGAAGCTATAGAGAGATGATTAACCAAGGATTTTACCAAGAAGGATCCGTTTGCCTCGAGAGACCAAATTCTTCTATCCGGGGAGTTGGCAGTCTGTGAGTTAGAAAGTAGACTCAATAAGGACTGGAAGTCTGAAGTTTCTTCATCTTTAAGCAGTCTTCTGGAGAAAAAAATGGACCACGAGAGGATGGAAGACGTTTGTTTTACTTCTTTTCATCTTCCCAATTCTTTGATTGCCTTAGAGGTCTCTTAAGAGGGAAGGCTTTCTTCACTTCATTTTTAGGAGACTTTAGTTTTGGCTTCACTTGGTAATTCAGAAGTACTTCTCTCATTCAATATTGTTGAAAATAACTCAACTAAGGGTATTTGTGTAATCTTTATACCCTTCTTTATTTTCTTTTTTGTCAAGGCCCTTTATGGCCTATAAATATTCCTTCTGTTGTATTCTTTTGATAATAAGAAAAATATACAAAAGACTCATATCGTGGTTTTTTCTTCCTAATCTAGAGTTTTCTACGTATACACGATTTTATTCTTTCTTCTCCTTTAATTAACGAGATGTGTTCTTGAATGGTGGGCGCTTTATAGTGGATGGATTATGGTAGTGCTTGAAACCTTCCACTCTGGGACACATCCCGTTAGATGCAACATCACAGTAATGACTAATGAGATGCTTCTCTCCCATGAATCGTTCCAAGGGATCAACCCAGGAAAGATTTAAGCTATGTGATGTAGTGCTATTTCGGATATTTTTATAAATAACCAATTGTGTTTTCTTTCCTTTTATTTTGATATTTTCAGTTTGTTTACTCTTAGTTTTAATTTTAATTTGGGTCTTTAAAGGAGTTTAGAATTAGTTAGTTAGTAAAGTGTGAACAAGCCCTTTCCCTTTGGGCCCATTTAAAGCGAGACTTGTTATCATTCTTCAATTTACAACTTGAATAATACTTCTACTCAAAAATTTCTCCAAGATTCTTAGTCTACCTCATTATGATTTTCTTAAACCAGACGGTCTTATATTTTCTTTTAATAACAAATATATTACCACTAAAATACGCTACAAAATGTTGAAGGACATGAAGCTTACCCCAAAGACCACGTGCTTGTTATCAAGCCAATCGCATTTGGCACAAGTAATGAAGAACTGCAGCAAAAGGTAATTGATGTAAGAGCAAAATACATAATTTCAACCCTTTATCGCTCCAATGATGCAAAATACATAATGTAAGAGCAAAATACATTATCATTTCATTCCAATGATGCAAAATTTAACAGAGGTTATCCATCTGAACAAATCACGCAGACCACCCTTCATACTACACTTTTTTTTCTTTTAATGGAAACAAGACATTTCATTGAATGAATGAAACAAGTCTAATGATCAAAATACAAACTAGAAAACATAGCACAAAGACTAAACAAAATATGAAACTCTCGGGAACATTGCAAGACTAGATTAACAATTAACTGATAGAAGAAAAAGAAAAAATAAATGCTTTCCAATTTAAACAAATGTCTTGAATAGAGTAGTTTTTGTTGGTGGTAAGTTGATCTTCTGTCTTCTTTGGATCCTGCCCAATCGGCGTCTGAAAAACATTCAATATTAGTATGACCAAAATCCTTATATAAAAATCACGCCCAGGAGCAGCCTTCAGATAACACAAAATCTGTTCCAAAGCAGCCCAGTGATCCACTGTAGGGCATGACATATACTGGCTCATAATACTCACTAAATAGGCTATGTCGGGTCGAGTCACTACAGAGTAATTAGGTTTTTCCACTAACCTCCTAGATTTTTCAGGATCTTTTAGCAATTCTCCATCTTTTGTGAGCTGTAAGTTGGGCATCATTGGGGTACTACATGGCTTAGCCCCTAGCTTCCCTGTTTCAGCCAACAAGTCTTTGGGGTTGTGAGCTGTAAGTTGGGCATCATTGGAGTACTACATGACTTAACCCCTAGTCCCTGGGGTATTATCACATATTTTCTCCATGATAATAGTATCCCTTTGTTGCTTCTTATTACCTCAATTCCTAGGAAGTATTTCAACATGCCCAAATCTTTTGTTTTGAATTGACGATGGAAAAAAAACTTTAGCGACTGTAGAGCTGAAGCATTATCACCAGTAATCACAATATCATCAACATTTACGACTAACAAGATGACACCACTCTCGGATCTCTTAAAAAAGACCGAATGATTTGACGTGCTCTTCTGCATTCCAAAGCTGTGGACTTTGTTTTAGTCCATACAAAGATTTTCGAAGGCGACACACCTTTCCATTCTCCCACTGAGCAACAAACCCAGGTGGTTGCTCCATATACACCTCTTCTTGAAGATCACTATGGAGAAATGCATTTTTAATATCAAGCTAATGTAAAGGCCAATGATTGATTGAAGCTAATGAAATAAATAATCTTACAGATGCCATTTTTGCGACTGGAGAAAAAGTATCAGAATAGTAAACACCATATGTTTGTGCGACGCTTTTCGCGACCAGTCGGGCTTTTAATCGAGCAACAGAACCATCATGATTAACTTTAACTGCAAACACCCATTTGCAATCGATAGGCTTCTTTCCTACAGGAAGAGAAACTAAATCCCAAGTAAAATTGTCATCTAAGGCAGTCATCTCCTCCACCATTGCAGCACACCAACCAGGATGAGACAAGGCTTCACGCAAGTTTTAAGAATGGATACAGACTCTAATGATGCAATGAAAGAACATGTAGAAGACGACGAATGGTTATATGAAACAAAAGAGGAAATAGGATGAGCACACTGGCGTTTAGGGGTTAGGGTTTCACTCGTTTCTGGATCCAATGACGAAGAAGCATCTGGTACAGGACATGAAACTGAAGGAGGTTGTCGTCGACCATAGACCTTAGTGATGGGTGGACAAATAGAGGTAGACACATGTAGAGGTGAATCGAGCATAGGATAAAAAAGGAAAACAACGTTATAGACAAGGAAATCATCTTTTGACTCCTGATTCTCCCCTTGACTCGTATTCGAAATGTAGACACGTGAGGAGAAATGTAGTGATTGGGGAGTTTCTTTAGTAAAACTGCAGCACAGTTTAAATTTCCAAAAATCATAACCCAAATTGATATGTTTATTCTTTTTGGAATTTTGGTCATCCAACAACATTTCACCAAATGATCCTCTAGAGGAGTTGTTGGAGTAAGGTGCTGGGATAAGGATTTAACCGTGAAAGACCCTTTTGATTCCAAAATCCAGATTCTCCAATCATCTCGGTTGGACGGACTGATGTCATTCAAGAGTCCTATGAGAAGCTGGAAATCTGTAATTTCCTCCTCTTTCAGTAGTCTTCTGAAATTTAAGGACCAAGATGTCGTGAAGCTATCCCAATGGTCGGAAATTGTAGGAAGTTGGGAAAGTTTAAATAAACGAGGAAATCTGGTCTCCAAATCGATGTTATCCTGCCAAACATCTAACCAAAAATGGATTCTACCCCCTCTTCCTACTTTGAAAGTAGCCAAGGCTTCAACATTTCGCCATTGCCTTGAAATACTTATCCAAGGGCTTCGAAGACTTGCTACCTCTTTGTTCTTAGTATGCCAATGAAAGGTGTTGGTTCCATGTATGCTTCGGATGACTTTACAACAATAGGTTTACTGACTTTGTGAAAACCTCTAACCCCACCTGGCAAGAAGAGCCATATTTCTGATTTTTATATTGCCTAACCCGAGGCCTCCTTCCTCGATTGCATTAGAGACTAACTCCCATTTTGCAAGATGATGTAGATTGCTGCCATTGTGACCTTTCAAGAAAAAATTCCTCATTGATCTCTCAATGGATTTAGCTACTTTGTCGGGCATAAGGAAGGCTGACATATAATATGTTGGAATGTGAGATAGTACTGAAGAACAAAGAGTTGATCTTCCTCCTCTTGATAGGTTAAAACGCTTCCATTTGTCAAGCTTCTTATGAATTATTGGCTGCCAAAATTGAGAAGATTTAGGGTAACCACCCAAGGGGAGACCTAAGTATGTAATTGAAAGAACATCAACCTTGCAATTGAGCATGGTGGCTGCTATATTAACCTTGCTATCTTCAATATCGAGGCCACAAATTGAAGATTTCTCCCAATTAATCTTTTGGCCAGAACACCATTCATAAATGTCAAGAGTATATTTTAGGTTCCTCTACATAGCTTCCTCAAACTTACAAAATATAATCGTATCATCTGCAAACGGTAAAATGGGAGCATGCATCTTATCCTTTCCCACTTTGAAGCCTTCATACATGCCTTTCGCGTACAAATTAGAAATCATGTTGCTTATGAATTCACTTACCAGAAGGAAAAGAAAAGGAGAGAGAGGATCCCCTTGCCTTAATCCTCTAGTTGCATTGATTCTTCCTCTTGGTCTTCCATTGATAAACACAGAATACTTTGGATTCGAGATACAACCCATCATCCATTCAATCCATTTATCATCAAATTTCTTTTGTTTCATTGCTTTTTTTAGGAAGCCCCAGTCTACTCTATCAAAGGCCTTTTCTAGGTCCAGCTTGATTATCCATCCTTTCTTCTTCTTGGATCTATAATCTTCTACCACTTCATTGGCAATCAAAATTTGATCTAGAATTTGGCGCCCTTCCAAAAAGGCACTTTGGGTAGTAGCAATAATATTTGACAGGACTAATTTGAGTCTTTCCGCCAAAACTTTTGCTAATAGTTTGTACAGGAAGGTAGTAAGACTGATGGGACGAAAATCTCTTACTCTTATAGCATCTTCCTTTTTCTTGATCAAACAAATGAAGTTTTCTTTTACACAAGCATTCAACTTGGCGGTCACATAAAATTCCTTGAAAAAAACCAGAATATCATCTTTAAGGTACTAGAATTTAATAAAAAAACTCCGTTGTATATCCATCCGGTCCCGGAGCTTTATTTCTTCCCATGGACTTTAGAGCCGCATGCATTTCCGTGGAGCTAAACTGGGAGATCAGTTTTTGGTTTTGAGTTTTGATGACTACCGCCCATTCAATTGACCAAGGAAAGGCTCCTGCTTGATCATCCTTTGTGTATAAATGGCTATAGAAATCCAGAATAGGATGTTCTATTTCAGCAGGGGAGGATGTTGGGATACCGCCATCATTAATGAGTTATGAAATCAAGTTTCTTCTCTTTTTTGCTGCCAGAAATTTATGAAAAAACTGGTGTTCTCATCACCCAACTCCAGCCAATTCAACTTACTTTTCTGCATTAATTCTCTTTCCTCCCTTCTATATAATTCCTTCAATTCTGCTTTCTTGGATAATAGAAGGACGTGATCCAAAATTAGGGTCTCGGGCTTTCTTCACAGTTTATATCGTTAATCAAAGAAACTTCCTGACTTTTCTGAGAATTATTATATTCTTTATGCCACCCTTTGATATGATCTTTGATATCCTTAAGTTTGTTGGATAAAACGAAGCCCATTCATCCTGCGGAGGAAGCAGTGGAAAGTGAATTTTCAATAATTTGACAGCAATGTTTATTTAGTAACCAGCTGTTACTAAATAGAAAAGGAGATGGCCCCCACTCAAAAGTTCTTGCTTCAAGTAAAATTGGAAAATGATCAGAATGTAATCTTACTTGTCGAGTGGCCCGTGAATTAGCAAAAACCTCGTCCCAATCACGGGAGACTAAAAATCTGTCAAGTAGTATGAAGCCCATCAAGACCTGTGATATTATCTGATATGATTCAACAGATTGGCAAAAATCCATTCCCACTAATCAAAGGATGAAGTTATTCTCAATTGTCGGTTTATAATCCTAGTGAATAAATTGTTTGGCACTTATCAGCATTTAGATATATGAAAATTCTCTCTTGGAACACTAGGGAATCCGAGGACCAACCTAAAGCAAATGAAGATTAGAGGCTGATTAATAGTTGTAATCCAGATGAGGTTTTGATTAAGGAAACCAAACAAGAGGAAATTGATTTTCTCCTAATCAAAGTTTTCGGAGTTCAAAAGGAATCGGATGGCAATTTATTGACTCTCTTGGAAAATCAAGTGGCTTGCTGACCATGTGAGATGAAAGTAAAACTTCTGTAGTAGAAGTTCTGAAAAGAGGGTACTCTATCAGTTATGTGCAGAACATTATGCAATAAATTATTTGGGAGATTAACGTTTATGGGTCAACAGATTATAGAGAAAGCAATCGGATGTGGCTGGAGTTGTCTTCCTTCAAAGGCTACTGCACAGAAGTGTGATGCATGGGGGAGACTTCAACATGACAAGATCAAGTAGTGAGTGATTCCCTGAAGGAAAAATGACTAGAGATTGCAAGAAGGACTTTCCCAGTCTTGCTTATCAGTGCAGAGTAATGAATTATGGATAAAGATTTGTATTGGCAAGCTAGTTTCGAAGAAGTTGATCGCCTCTTCTCGGTTCTCTCTCTCCTTTCATCTTTAAGCTTATGGACTGCATTTTCAGCTGAAAGTGGGCGTTGTTCGTGAGAGCTTTAAAGTTTTACTTTGTATCTAGCTATTTTCTGATGTTTCGCTATCGGTTGTTTTGAATAGCTCGACATTTTTTATCTTTTGAGATCATCTTTAGGTCGTTTTCTTATTTGTATTGCCTGGGTATTTCTTTTGTTTCAGTTTTTAGCTATTTTTCTTTTGCTCTTTTCTCTTAGTATAATCCTCTTGTACTTTGAGCATTAGTCTTACTTATTATAATTAATAAAGAAGCTCGTCTTCGTTGAAAAAAAAAAGGAAATTATAAAGATTCAGAAACTATGTGGGAGCCGGCATTTGATTCATATCTCATCTAAATAACTCTGAACAGCACACAGAGGTACAGAATCATGAAAACATATAGTGATAAAAAAATTCAAATGCTTTGGAAAATAAACATTATTCCAAAGGAAAGAATATATCAGAGGGATCAGATTTCCATGCCAACACAGTATACAGGGTCTATCAGAACACCATCCAATTAATATTAATAAGAATAGCGGAATTGTTATGCTTAAAGTCCTCATGGAGAGTACCTGGCATCCATTTGTACCAGGCCCACTATTTGCCTGAAAAAGAAGCAGACAATCATCAATAACCCATGGCAAGAGATTCATAAAAGTAAAAGTTGAGTGTTTACTGCACTACATAAAAAGTGAATGGTCATTCCCCAAACAGTAAATAATTCTTAAATCACCAATTCATCTTAAAGCTTAAGCTCTTGGGTGAGGTAAATTTAATTTTGGGTGAGGTAAATGTAATTTTGGGTGAAGCAACCAAAATTTAATATTTCTTCAGTTTTGAGGGAGGGGTTTCCTTTACCCCTGGCCTTAGGCTGTTCTTTTGGTTCTCTTGATGAATACCTTTGTTTCTGAGGAAAAAAACAAAACAAAAAACAAAAACAAAGCAACACTTGCAGAAAAATTATTGTGGCAAACGAACACCGTGGTTGATGAATCTAATAACATCAAACCTTTTCCAACTAGTAGAGTTGTTGAAAAGGAAAATTAGGGTTTATGGATTATTAATATTTTTCATTATTATTTTCCTTTTTGGTATTTTCCATTTATGAATTTTCTTTTGTGGTTTCTTTGAGGTCTATTTATTCTCTATGTAAAAGATCATTATGTACTCTAAATTATTATGATTATTTAATAATATAGAAATTTCAACATGATATCAGAGCTTTAGGTTTTGTCTCGTTGAACCCTAGCCGTCATATTCTATCCGTTCTCTTCCTCCATCGATCGTCGACGAAGGCAGACCCATTCGCCCATTAGAGTTTTGAGTATAGTTGTTCAGCCACATCTCAGTCGCCTGCGACAATCCTAATCCAAATTAGTTTGGTGCAAATGGTGCAAGATAACCTTAGTTTTTGCACCAGCCCGCCTCAACCACAGTTTCCACCACCAACTGCCGCCGCCACTGAAACCTCTGCTGTCACCAAAAATCCACCGCCGCCGCCGGAGAAGTCGTTGGAGCTGCCGTTTTTTCCGCTGCCGATACTGCCGCTATCATCCAAATCTGTCGTGTGGCCAGTTCTGTGTCTGCAGTCTTTATTATGTTTTCAAATCAGTAGTTCATGGGTTTCGTTACAGATCTCTCCATGAGGATCTTTGTTCTTGCCCAGAAGATCTTGTTTCGTTCTTCGTAGGTGTGTTATAGATTTCTATACGAGGATCTATGTTTCTCTCCTAGAAGTTCTTGATTCCGTTCTTTGTAGGTTTCTGTTGTCTAGAAGTTCTTGTTTTGTTCTTCGTAGGTTTTGTTATAGATCTCTAAATGAGGATATATGTTTCTATCTCAGAAGTTCTTGGTTTTGTTCTTCATGGGTTTGTGTTTGCCTAGAAGTTCTTGTTTTCGTTCTTCGTGGGTTTTTTGGTTCTATCCCGATATGCTGATTTGATTTGGAAGTTTTCTTCGCAAATTCAAATTGTTTGTGATTTTACCACCTTGAATTTGAGGGAGGGTGTTGAAAAGGAAAATTAGGGTTTATGGATTATTAATAATTTCCATTATTATGATTATTCAATAATATAGAAATTTCAACAAGAGTATAATTTTCAACCAAAAAAATTATCGGATTTTAGCCTAAGTGGTGCTTGATTTCTAATGACAGCGTTAAGGGAGTGTCAACCTAGTTGAAATGTGCGAGTGCGCTTACTGATCCTTCTCTCTTCTTGCTCATTGTATAATCCTCTTGTACTATGAGCTTTTGCCTCTCTTTTCAAATTATTAATAATAGAGACTTCGTTTGCACTCCAAAAAAAAAAAATCCACCAAAAAACTCAATCTAAAGAAACACTGTATTAAATCAATATACGAGTGCAAAAATGGAGGAGGAGTAAACCTTCCATCTAGAGACTTAATGTTATTATGATGGCAAAAGGTCTACGTTAGTTAAAAAAAGTTGTTATCTGTGCATGCTTTGAAACTGAAAAAGTATTACTCAGGATAAAGTTAAACAACATATGCACAATTACATTGACATTATTTTTTTTACAGAAACAACTGCTTCCATTGAAAAAAAGAAAAAAAAAAGAAAGCATAGAAGGGCATACAAAAAAACAAGCCCACAAAATCTCACTAAATTACATTGACATAAATAAAGCACTAAATCTCACTAAATTACATTGACATAAATAAAGCACTAAATCTCACTTCAACAGGAACGCATACCATTGACAATAAACCCGGTCCAGTGTGTTTAGCAACAAAATTTTCATCCTCAAACTTATGTCCATAAATAGAAACACATCCACTTCCATCGCCCTGCAAAACAAAGGGACCATAAAATGCTTATAGATGTGGGAAAGGAAGTATGAGAAGTAAGCAACAAAACAATGCAAACGGTCGAGGTAATGTTCTTAGAACAAAAGAAGATGACTAAGTTGATATGTTTTTTTTTAAAAAAAGAAACGAGCCTCTTCATTTAGACAATGAAGAGACAAGGTCAACTTAGGGCTTAGATCTTGTCTCTTCATTGCGACTAAGTTTATATGTTACAATGACAAAGAAACAGGAAGGAACTATGTTAACAGTGAAAACATATTTTCAACCTAAATGAAATAACAAAAATCTCTATGACCCGTTCGTTTAGGATGTTGCAAGGCTTAATGCATCCACTTGGTGTCCTCTTTCCAAACAGTTTTCTAGTTTTTTGATGCAAGATACTTGTTTGATTTGGAGTGCATTTATCTCAATCTTCTTTTATTAAAGAAAAACTCAAAGTACAAGAGAATTATACAATGAGGAAAATAAAGAAGCCGAAAAAGTGGATCAAGGTGCACCCGCACATCCCTTTAGCATCCTCATCATATCCAATAATACATCAAACAATCCATAAACAAATAGTCCATAGAAAATCCTACATAACCAAAATAAATAACCGGAAAAAAAAAAGGATTACAAGGTTTAACCATTTCCGAAATAAACCAAAAGAACTAAAATAAAAAAAGAAAGGGGTCTTCAGCGAAAGACTTCATCCAGCTTGAGAAATTCGGCCCTTCCAATATATGGCAGAGTATATATCACAATCTAAACAAGTAGAGAGATGAAAGCCGACCAATTTAAGCATAAGTCTTGAATGGAGTAATCACTAAACTCCTTGTTTAAAGTGCACCAAGCTGCTGCGTTTCTTTTGGCAGTGTCCAGTCTTTTAGACCAGCCCATTGCCCTGTCATGAAAAATTTTGGGTGCTTACTGGGCTGTAACCATGTCATGAAAAATTCGTTGCGTTCGAGCCAAAGTTTCGCAAGCAGTGCTTTAGACATGTTTTCCAGATTATTCACAGCCGCTTTGATAGAAACAGACCCTTGAGCAGCTGAAGAACATTCGAGCTTAGTGATCCATCATAAATCCAACCACTTCGAAAAGGGAGAATATTCCCCCAACATTTGACTGAATAAGGGCAAGTGATAAATAGATGCAGGAAATCTGTAATTAGATTTCTCCTTTTCATTGCATTTAGAAAGCGGAGGAAGAAACCAGAATTTTCATCCTAACAGACAGCCAATTCAGTTTGCTTTTCTGGATGAAATTCCTCCCTTCAATTCTGTAAGTACTTACTAATGGCTTCTGCATTTGGTGAGGATACAAAGATGCCGGCTAGTGGAATGTCTTTGGGAGGCAGACAGTTTGCATCCTGGATTAATGATGATGAAATGGCATCGAGTTTCTCTGTGATAAAATCACAACCGTTTGAATTAATGATTAAAGGCGCCATTTGATTCTCTTTCCTTCTTCCGACTCTTCATATTCCAGATTTTTAAAAAATGGGACAGTTGGCAAGGAGGTGGGACCCGCGAAATTAGTCCCACAACTGTCTTCTACAGCCTAATCAAGGGTCCATTAAATGTGACTCTTCAGAAATCGCAGCATTAAATTCTTTGTCGGCCTGATTGTTCATCTCTGTCAACATTTTCATCTTCCCGACGACGGTGAAGGATCGTGTGTGATTCAGAGCCTCAAAAGGGTTTCTTGCGAGTGGGAGAGCTGCAATGGTGGATTTAAAGAGGTCTAACTCAGGGGGGAAGCAGGAAACGTCAACATTTTCATCTTTGACTTTTGTCTGCAACTTTGATTTTGTCCTAGCAGTCGGAGGGAATGCTCTGTTTTCCTTTCTTCATAATAAGTTCTTCATCTCCTCCCAATGAGACCATGCTAGTGTAGCTTGTGCTCTTGTTCACAGATGAATGTCGTGGCACGGGTCTTTTAGTCTCATACCACCTCATATACTCAACCTTACCCAAGAAGCTTTTCATCATTTTACGGAAAGCTGACCACCCCTGCTTGGCCACACCTGAGCAAATTCGAATATTGGAGTGCCCACCTGACATCGACCAAAGATCACAGCTCAGAATCCAACCCGCTTTGCCTCTGAATTTCGACACTTCCAATCTTTCTCTGTCCAACTCCCATTTCGTTTTTGCTTGAGACAAGACACAAAATGGTTTTGCCGGAAAAAAATCGCCGGAGGACGGAGGATAACGTTAAAACGGAGGCGAGTTGACTGATGACGATGAACAACTTCGCTGGAGATTGAAATCCAAAACCGGGAAGGGGTGGGACGGAAGGGGGAAGGGAGGAGAGAGAAGAGAGAACTTACCTGGACTATTACTGCCTCTCTTCCTCTTTCAACAGTCTTCTAAAAGTTAAAAGACCAAGAGGAAGTGGATAAGTCCCAGTGATCAGCAATAGAATCTTCTGGAACACAAGCAATTCTGAACAATCTAGGGAATGCGAGTTTTAGAGGAATTCTATCCATCCATGGATCAGACCAGAAGCTATTCTGCTGCTATTTCCAACCTTATATCCTGCCAAAGCTTCAATGTTGCGCCACTGTCTTGAGATATTGATCCATGAGCTTCGAAGGCTGCACAATTCCTTACCACTGGTATGCCATCTAAAGGGACTGCTCCCATGAATGCTTCGAGTGACCTGGCACCAAAGGGAATCTGGTTCATGCATATATCACCATCCCCATTTGGAAAGAAGAGCTAGGTTTCTAAGCTTCAAACTGCATAGTCCAAGATCCCCATCCTTTTGAGGTTTAAAATACAAGCTCACACTTCACTACGATTAATTCTGCCTCCCTTATGCCTTTCCCGAAGAAGTTCCTCATAATTCTTTCAATAGTTGCAGCTACTTTTTCCGGGATTAAGAAAGTTGACATGTAGTATGTTAGAAGATTGGACAGCACTGATTTGCAAAAGTTAATCTTCCTCCTTTGGGAAGGTTATACCTCTTCCATTTATTTAATTTGCCTTGTAATTTATCGATGATCGGCTGCTTTCATGTAGCTTAAACGCGAAAGGAGAATTCTCTCCAAACATCCAATCAAGTCTTTATTAATTATGAAAGTTGTTTATAGAGAATTAAAAGAATCCAACAAGGGAGTGTCAAACTAGTTGAGATGTCCTGATACGCCTACTAATCCAACCTAGTTCTTTTGCTCTTTGTATACTTCCCATGTACTTAGAGCTTTGTCTCTTTATAATTTATCTTTAATAAAGAGCCGTATCTTTTGCAAAAAAAAAAAAAAAAAAAGAATCCGACAAAGGTAACTAAAAGAAAGCTAATTACTAAAATAGGAAAAAGGGAATTAATCAAGAATTAAACCAAGTTATCCAAAATCTTACTATATCAGCCAAGCTTAACACTTTCTGTACAGTGTCCTTTATGGTTGGTGATCTTTTCAACCATAGATCGTATTCATGAAGACAGCATTTTTGGAAGAACTTTTGGTTAAGGGGGGTGTCGATCAGTGTGGAGAAACATGAGGCCAACCATGAACGGGATTCCTTTCCAAAGATAGTGTGAAGGATCTATCTTTCCAAGCTTCGGTGATGCGCAATGGAGAAGGTCTTGTTGTCGATGATGGATGCAAGGGGAGAGGAAAAATGGGTTAAAGATGGTGAAAGGGAAAAGGGTCGTGCGAAGAGGAAACCATCTTTCTCCACATGCACGATGAAACTGTAATGCTAATCATTAATAATGGAAGAATTTCATCCAATGTAAAATAAGGCAGGAAAAGCATAACTGCAAATGGTTGATTCGATCACTTTGCCTTTAAAAACAAAGAATCTCTAAGAACTACATTCATGTCCCATTGCAGTTTACAGAATGAGGACACGAAATACTAAATATAAGGATATAGATGAAGCTAAGATTTATCATCAGCAAATAATAATCAATGCCTAATGCAAGCATTTAGTTAACACCTAGAATGCCAAAAAAAAAAAAACCAGGCCAATTGCCTGGATTATTACCTTGACAAAGTCACCGGCTTGAATCATGAAATCCTTGATTACTCTATGGAATTGGCACCCCTTATAACCAACAGGCAATCCAGCTTTCCTGTCAGTGACCAAAAGTTCCAATAAGTTTACCAAACATGAAACGAACTTGGATTGCAGAAAGCCTTAAGGCTAAAGGCAACCATTCACCTTCTAAGGTTCGGCAGAAATTTCAATAGTAATTTAATATATCATAAGAGACATTAGCCTCACAAAAGTTGGTGAAACAAAAAAAAATTGTAATTTAAATAGTTGTAGAGGGTAGACGAGGGGGTTCAAAGCTAACCCCAAAGCCCCTTTTGGCTCTTGACTCTAAACCTTTTGTTTTTGTTTTTGTTCTTTTTGAAAAGGAGATAACCTCTTTATTAATGACAAAACTCAAAGTACAAGAGATATATACTATGAGAACAGACAAAGAGACCTAGGGATCAGGGGAGACTCTATACCTTTTGTAAGTTGAGGTTTCTCGATTATTTTAACTTTGAAGTTTAACCAGTTGAAAACAAACATTCTTTGGGTAGAAAAAAAGAACCCATAGCGATTTTTTTATGTTGACAATATTTACATGTCACCAGCTTGATTGCTTTTTAATGGGAAAAAGAAGCTCATAAATTCTCTGAATTTAGGAAAGAAACTAGAATTTCTAAGTCATAAAATTCTTCAGAAATCTGTGGTTGAGAGTTGACATTAGTTTACTAAAATTTGAAAATCTAGGCTGACAATGAGAAAATATAGGTGGTTTTAAAACAGTTACAAGCATTAGAAGATAAGTATAGAAGATCAATAGAAGTTCTATCACATCACTAACATGGTTTATTTTTATAAGAATCACATCACTAGCCTGATTTTTCCTATCAAGATTATAATAAAAACCCTAGCTTGCTTCTTTTTTAAAAAAAAATAATAATTAAAAGAACAACTTTTATAGAGAAAAAAGGAAAGAAAAAGGCTAGCTATTTTGATGACTTCCTCACACTTAAGCTACATAAAAAATCTACCGTAGGTCAGATAGAGAAATACTTGTTATTTATTTATTTGAAATGGAAAGAAGTCTCTTTCATTGATAATGAAGTGAGACTAATGCTCCAATTACAAGATAAATTTGAATTGTGGTTAAAGTTTTACTTGCCTGTATTCTCCAGTGCAAAACTGCCTGTCAGAGAAAAAGAAATCAAGATTAGGAGATGGGAAAGTAATGCCAAAAAATTTAGTCTTTAAAGGAAGTAGGTGAAATCAGAACTCAGATTCTTAGACCACCCAAATGCATGAACCCCTATTATTAATAAATGAAGTAAGTACGTACAAGCGAAAGCAATAACTCAGAAAAATTCACCAGAAGAGACACGATAGTTACATCTACATATAGCAACATGACTCCATGCAATAATATGTACAGAGGGACTCCATGCAACAATATATATATAGAAAAAGAGAGGAAACAATAGTTTTCCAAAGAGATTACAAAAGATTTCTTGTAAGGTATTCCTTACTATTTTACTATTCAGAAGAGAAAATGAACAAGGGTTAATACAGTAATCAGAGTGCAGAGAGCTTAACCTCCCTTTCCTCTAAGACTAACCAAAATACCACAAAAAGCCTGCCCTAATTCTTTCTTCTTATCCTATATATACTAACATTCTTCCACCCTAACACAGTAGTGGTCCCCCAACCCATATAACTAACTTTCATTGGGATTTCCCTTTTTACACCTTCTAGTATATTCCACTAATCCTAGAGATTTCTCTAATAGGATAAGAGAGAAATTTATGTTGTAGCTCTTAAAAGTCTTTGGTTAATCACCCTTCCACGGCCTCCCCCATTGACATCATGCTATACAAGAGCCTTTGGAAGACTAAAAGTCCTACGGGAGTCACATATTTCAGTTTGGATCATGCTGTTTGGTAGTCTGAACTGTGCTTCAGTATTACAGAAAAAAACTCCCAGCTCATTATATTTCACCACATATGTGCCCTCTTTGCCTTAACCACCGGGACAAATTGCAGCATCTCTTTTTTGAATGCCCTTATGCAGTGAAATGCTGGAATCGGTTGCTGCAAAATTTCAATTTAAATTGGGCTTTTGATGGTAATGAAGAAAACTGCTTTTCTTTTATGGTACAATGCGGTCAAGGCTCTTCTAGTAGAGTTATGGTTTGAAAGAAATCAACGAGTTGTTCATGACAAGATCTCAACATGGATGACAAGAACTCAACATGGAGTGATCGCCTTGAATTTGCTTGTTGAAACGCCTCTTCATGGTGTTCTTTGTCCAAATAACCAAGGAAATCTAGTCTTCAAGTCAATCCTGTCCAGCCACGGATCTAACCAAAAGTGAATTTTGTCCCCTTTTCCAACTTTAGAAACTGCCAAAGCATTAACTTTACGCGCTGCCTTAAAATGTTTATCCAAGGACTACGTAAACTTGACATATCTTTTCCGCTTGTATGCCAATGGAAGGGGCTACTCCCATGTATACTACGGATAACCTTGCACCAAAAGGAATTCTGATCTTGTGAGAAACGCCAACCCCACTTGGCAAGGAGAGCCAAATTTCTGATTTTTATTTTATCTAAACCGAGGCCCCCTTCTCCTTGAGCTTTGGAAACTAGACCCCAATTCACAAGATGATTCAGGTTCCTGCCATTATTTCCTTTCCAGAAGAAGTTCCTCATGAATCTTTCAATAGATTTAGCTACCTCATCTGGCATGAGGAAAATAGCATGTAGTATGTGGGGAGATTAGATAACACAAAGGAACAAAGAGTTAGCCTTCCTCCTCTTGATAGATTGAACCGCTTCCATTTATCAAGCTTCTTTTGAATTTTATCTAAAACAGGCTGCCAAAAGTGAGTAGATTTTGGATATCCTCCCAATGGAAGGCCTAGGTACATTAGAGGGAGTTCTTCTATTTTGCAATTAAGCATGGAGGATGCAGAGAAAATCTTATTGTCTTCAATGTTAAGGCCGCAAATGGTAGACTTCTCCCAATTAATCTTTTGGCTAGAACACCACTCAAAAATATCAAGTGTTGTTTTTAGATTCCCAAGCATATCGTCGTCAAATTTACAGAAAATTAAGGTATCATCCACAAATTGAAGGATAGGGACGTGCACCTTCTCCTTGCCAACTTTAAAGCCTTCATACAAGCCATTCTTGTGCAGATTTGTAACGAGATTGATAAGTACTTCGCTAGCAAGAAGGAAAAGGAAAGGTAAGTTCTCTCTCCTCCTTTTCTCTCCCCTCTCTCTCTCCACTTTCCTTCCTTTTCCCTTCTTTCTTTCCGGTTGGTCACTTCTCCGGTGATAGTATGGAGGTTAAAAGCTGCAAAATCGTTGATTCCTACTACTGTATCTGGTTTGAAAAAGGTTTCTTCAACATTGAAGATATGGAGTTTCGAAAAATTCTTCAAGTTTCGAAATCCCAATTGCTATGGTTCATTTAAGCTTTATCAGGGTTGGTACAAGTAGAAGAATACAGGCACTTCCTCAAAAATGGGTATGAAGATAACGACACAACTAGATTGACAAAGTTTAAAGCCCCCTCGGGATGGATAGTTCGTTGCATTGCTAGAAAGCCCTCCGGCTCCCACCCTTCATCCATGTTTTCTTAGGAGTAGCAAAGCAAGGTTAGTTATCCTTCTTAAATATGATGGAATCCTTCCTAAGAATCCATGAATATGAGCAATGGCACTCTTCCCTTCATCCAGCCATTAGTCTCAAAGGCAATCAAGGTAATCACTCAGTTCGCTCAGGCCCAAGTTCTGCTGACAAGGTCAAGGCATCTAGCTCTTACTTCTCCCAGGTGAGTCTTTCCAGAAATCAAAGTAAGGCACCAAAAAATGCAACCAGCCAGCTCCTTGTCCCTCAACCATCATTCCAGATTCCACTACATCAATGGGTCCGAAAATCCATCGAGGTCATTCAAGAAGATTTCAATGATCTATGGGTTATTACAAGATTATTTATTTTTTATGAATGGAAGAATATTTCTCAAGCCTTGGAAGTTTTATATCAAGTGAAATTTATTATAAATCCTTTCTTTGCAGACAAAGCCATTGTTAAAGTCGCACAAGGCAACATAGCCGATCTAGTTCAGACCCAGGAGAAATGGTTTAATTATGGGCAATACCATCTTCTTTTTGAAAGATGGGATATGTTCAAACATAGTCGACCGTCTTGCATCAAAGGTTTTGGGGGATGGCTATCAATCAAAAATCTTCCATTAGACCTTGGAGAAAGGAAAAGGTTCAAGAATCAGATTTCTTCTTTTTTTTTTTTTTGCTACAAGAAAACGATGAAAGAAACTTGTATTCTCATCACCCAATTTCAGCCAATTCAACTTGCTTATCTGAATTAAATCTCTTTCCTCCCTTCTATATAGTGCTAGCAAATCCGCTTTCTTAGATAATAAAAGGACATGATCTATATGGGTTTTACTTTCTTCAATGGTAATGTCGTTTACTAAATTTTCTTCTTGGCTTTTCTGGGATCTTACATAATCAGAATGCCAAGATTTGATATGCTCTTTGATGTTCCGAAGCTTATTTTGATAAGATAAAACCCATCCAGCCCAGAGGGGGTGCTCACCGATAACGAGTTTTCAATCAATTGGCAGCAATGTTTATTTAATAGCCAATTGTTGCAAAAACGGAAAGGAGAAGGCCCCCATTCAAATGCCCCTACTTCAAGTAAAATTGGGAAGTGGTCTGAGTATAACCTTACTGGTCAAGTAGCCCTTGAGTTAGCAAAAGCCTCATCCTAGTCAAAGGAGACTAAGAACCTGTCAAGTAGTGATCTTGAGACAACACTTCCTTCTCTTGACCAAGAAAACTTTCCATTGAATAAAGGAATTTCAATGAGCTTAGAATCTTCAATAAATTTATTGAATTTTCTCATACCTTGTGTCATTCTTCATTTAGGGAACTGTTCTTTTAGGGAACTGCTCACCATCTGTTTTGGTCATATTAAAATCTCCCCCCACACACCAAGTTTCAGAACAGTAGCCTCTAAGGGAGGATAGCTCCAGCCAAATGCGATTCCTTTCTCTATAGTCAGAGGTTTGTCTCTTTATTATTTATATTATTATTAATAAAGAGATCTGTGTCCTTTTAAAAAAAATCCAAAATTTTTACACCAATAGAGTGCATTAGAGAGCAAAACTTCAAATATTTTGATCACAAATCTTTCTCTCATAAAAATTTGGCATGTTTCTGTTAGGCCTCCAATTGTCTATAAGTATGGGAGAAAGAATAAGAAAGGAAATGTCAATGTAAGTGTGAGGACCATGAAAGGGGAGAGTTAGGTGAAAATTACGTGAAGCGTGGGGACCATGAGAAAGAGGAAGAGGGTGAGGTTTATATAGCTGGTTAGAGTATTGAGCAACTGTGTTTTGGAGTTGTTATTCTTTCAAGAGTGAGAGGAGGAGACGATTCAAAGATTGAGTTAGAGATCTGGTAATCTCTTTTCATTCAATAAAAGTTAGAATCGATACCTTTCAGTTTCTTTCATGCCAAATATTCCATTTAATGGACTCACAACGAAATCAATAAAATATTACTGTCCCCCC
>JBBPDJ010000002.1:78602-95865 GCA_037974625.1 Cucumis cinereus | reverse complement strand
CCCGCCCCAAAAAAAAAAAAATTCAACCTGAGTTGTGGATTTTCTTTGTTGATGGAAAGGATACTCATTCAGCAACAGCTTCAACCAATCGAGGAAATCTGAAGGGAACAATACTCCACTCAGAAGCACCAAAAATTTCAACCCAAACTCTTGATGTATAGAACACTGGATTAAAATGATGTCGCAGGAATAAGGTAATATGTTCAAATCCTTAATTTATTAGAATTAGGATTAGTTTCTTTGATTTATTAGGATTAGGATTAGTTTGTTTTTCAATTATAAATAGAGTATTTGTCTTCTTGTATTCAAAACTTTTGATTATTAATAAAATTCTCTCATTTGATATACATCATAAAATGTGGCTATGCAATTCACTTACTTCCTTGCAAAGATGGCACCAATTTGGAGATAGATTAATTAAAGGTGTCGTTTTCACAATCTATTATTTGAGTTTAGGCGGGAGTGGCTAATCTCCCACAGTAGGAATTGGATCCTTTTTGGGCAAGGGCCCATCCATACCTTTAGATTTTTCTTTTCTTTCTTTTCAACAGATCTCTTCGTTAAGATAATGAAATGAAACAGTACAACGAACGAAGAGACAACATATCTAGAGCCAATGGATCAGTGAGTGCAGTCTGGCATCCAACTTGATTGACACCCCTTAGCACTCTCATCATGTCCAATAAATAAAAGAATCGAACAAAGACCAGAAATGAACATAATAAAGACCGAGGTTCCGGAAACAGCATGGAACCATGCACAAAAAGCAGAACAGAACCAAAAACCATTACAAGATCAAGTTCAATCAAGTACAACCGAACATATTAACAAAGACTAAATAAAACAAACTAAACAGAGCTATATGGAAGAAAAATGAAGGACTAGAAATTTAACACTTTAATGCTTTCCTCACTTCTAGGACCAGAAATTTTGTAGAAAGCACAAACAAGTAGAAACCAATATTAATTGGGAAGAATTATAAATCAGCTCATGGGTTCAAGACTTTTGACAAGAACTCCGACTTCCTACAGACGCAAACTCAATATTCCATAACAAAACTAAAACTTCACCCCCCCCCCCCCAAAAAAAAAAAAAAAGACCTTCTCGACTAGTAAACGATTCCCAGCAATCGTTCAAAAAAACATTAACCAAAAAGAAAAAAGAAGAAGAAGAAAAGCAGTGAGAATACCGAAAATTCTCGGCGGTTTTTGGAGCAATATCGGCGAATAGCTCCATCTTGATGCGGCCGGCAGGGATAGTGCCAATGGTGACGTCGAAGAAAACAATCGGGTTCTTAGGGTTAGGAGGCCTGACATGCCACTCAACACCTCCACTGGCGGTTCCTCCTACCGACGCCATGGTTGTCACTTCCCAAAGCTTTATGAAGTTAAGTACTCTCACTGGTGGTTTTGCAAGGGTTTTTTGTAGCAGTTTTTTTTTTTTTTTTTATTACATCAAGATCTTGTGATATTATTGTTTGTCCCTAACTTCAATATGCATGTCTAAGGGTCAACCAATAAACTCACGTTTGACTATTAAATGTATGTTACATGTCCCTCGTTATACTCGATGCATGTTACCTAGAAGTTCGTTATGTGAGTTGACGTTAATTTGCAATTTTTGCAAAAATTACGACAATAGGTACAATCCAATCATAATCAATGTAATAAAAAGTCATTTTGCATAATAAACTACCATTTTTTTTCTAACACTTTAAAAATTATATTTCTCCTCCTAAAAAATTCCAACAAAGAATAAAACAAAACTCATAGCATATTCAAAGGAAATTGGTTGTGATGTGCGTCGAGTGGCCCTAAGACATACATAATAAAACAAGAACAAAACTATAAAATCATAAGATGCTCAAGTAATCAGAGGACCGCTTTTTCATTCATTAATAGTTTTTGGATCAAATTTCGAATGTGCCCCTAAAAAAGGGTTATTCATAACAAATAAAAAATAACAAAATTAAAAAAACTCGTTTTGCAAGGCTTGTGGAAGTGAACCCGGGGAATTGACATGGATGACCCAAAGCAAATGAAATTTAGCCCCAAATTTTAAACCAATCAATTTTGGCCAACTGCTTAAGTCTAAAATTACCATCCTAACCATAAATGCATATTCTTTCTTTTTTCTTGCTTATTTTTCACGCGTTTTTTTATTATTCTCTATTTTATTTTATGTTTCTTTTCTTCTTACTTGTTTTTCTTATTCTGTTGCCTTTCTTCTTTGTATTTTTTATGTGTTTCTTTCTTCGTCCTACAAACTTTTATCTTCAGTCTCCGTTTGATATATTTTTTTCTCTTTCTTCCTTTTTTGTTCCACAATTTTTTTTCCATTATTGGTTCTACAATTTTTTCTCATGAGGCATGAGTGTAGAGGTGGAGCGTGGAGCGGGAACTTGGAGCAAAAGCTAGAAACATGCATTTTCACAAATTTTTAGATCAAAATTGAAGCGAGAAGCTAGAGCTGGAGCGTGGAGCGGGATTGAGAGGCAGAAGCTAGAAAATGCCCCTTTCACACGTTTTGAGGCCAAATGATATAAATCATACCACTTTTCATTCAATTTTTAAGGAGGTACAAATTTTTTCATTAAGATCCCTAAAAATGGCCATTTATCCGTCAGACCGAGTGAAACCATGAGCATGAAAAATTATTAGAAATAGTATCTCTAAGGTTTCAACATACAAAACTAATACAAAGTCATTTAGTTTTGGTTGGAGATCGATACCGAGATTTAGTTTTAAAAAATTGGCTCTTCTTGGTAAATCTCGCCATATTACCCGAGATTTGGGTAAAAAATCAAATAACCTTTTCAAAATTTAAAAAACACACTACCAAATATTAAGATATACTTGTAAACTATTTAAATAATTAGTAAATCAATTAATTAATTGTGTAAATATAAATTGTAAATAAGATTTGCAAGATTTTGTACAAGATATGAGGAATATTGGAAGAGAAAATTAGGGAGAGGTAAGAGTTGGTATAGAATTTGGATGCATTGCACATCATTTTAAAAAGTTATGTGAATCTCAGTGTTAATTCCGGACAAAATGACACCAAGATTTTATATATTTGGACTTTCTCGGTGAAATTCAAAGTATATTTAACACTGAAATTCAATATGTTTGAGCTTTTTTTAGATCTCTAACAAGATTAACACCGACATTTTATATATATCTCATTTTTTCGCACAATTTGATGTTTCCCAAAATTCAAAATGTTGAATCAATTTGGAAAATCTATTTTGATAATTGGATAAACCCATTTGAAATTTTGGAAATTCATGTAAATTTGTGTAAACATAAATTTGCTAAAGATTTTAAAATTTACGTTATAATTTGTTATAACATTTAGTAAAGATAACCAAATTGGGATAAATTTTGAAGAGATAAGATTTAGGATAAGAAAATATTGCATAAAAAATAGTTAGCAAATTTTGGCAGGCAAGCAAGATGTACAAGAAGACCCAAAATAATCGATAAGTTAGAAAAAATAATTTTTTTAACCAAATCTCAGTGTCAAACTCGTTTGAGATAGATCGATAAAAAAGTATTTGAACGACTTTTCAAAATGCGTGCTAGTTTTTAATGGTAAAACCTCATATGCAAACTAGTATAACGAGCTTACAAAAAGGGTGGTTGTTCTTAAAGTTGAAAACTTCAATTCTAAAAAATTATCCCGTTTTCTCTACTTTAAATTAGGAAGGTTAAATTTCAAAATTAGTCTATAAACTTTGGTATGTTTTAAAATTTACGACCCTATCAAAATAAAATTAAGTTTAATTCTACTAAGACATAATATTCAAATTTATAACTAATATATTAATTATTTTTTAAAATTTTCAAATTTGTCAGGAACCTATAAGATACAAAATGAAAACTCAGAAACTTATTTAAGAATGTTTTCAAATATAGCAAAAAGAGTCAACTTTTTTACAAATATAACAAATTTTTACTTTCTATCGGGATAGATTGCGATAGAATCAGATAGATATTAATTGATAAAAAGTAAAATTTTGTTATATTTGTAAATATTTTCAACAGTTTTGTTATTTAAAACAAACTTCTCATTTAGTTAAACTTTTAGAAGTTACGAAACCAAGTAGACACAAATTTCAATATTCTTGAACTAAACTCGTAATTTAATCAATTTAAGTTTGAGTCTCCAAACTTTCTTTTGTCAACTCAATTCCAATGTTTAATAAGAGAAATTGTTGTTAACAACAAAAAGACTGATACTATTTTTATGAGAATTTAATTGATTTTGTTATATTTGTAAATAGTTTCAACTTTTTACTATATTTGAAAAAAAGATCAAATTTTCAATCTATAATGAGTTACTTGTTTTGTACAAATCCAAGATTCATATAGAGTGGACATTAGATTACTACATTTGTTATGCTATAATGTAAAATGCTTAGACATTTGAAGATTTTCGGACATCCTAGGATATCCTTACGAAGGGTATCTTTAGAGTGTGGAGGGCATCCAAAATTTTCCTTTTTAACCTACTTTTTCTCACATAAATATAAATATAAACTTCCTTTATTTTAATTTATAATTAAAATTATTCAAAAAAAATGAAGATTGTTTCTTTTAGTTATTTTTATTGTTTAAAAATATATTTAACTTTAAATTAATATATATTGTTTTGTTGAGAAGACTACAAATAAATATGATATGTATATTAAATTAATTATTAATTAATGAATAGTGGTAAGGGTATTTTTTTAAAAAATGTATTTAAATTTAAGATATTCTCAAGTAGATATCCCGCAAAACAAATACAATTATCCAAATATTTTTAAAAACATTCCAACAAAACAAAACATGGTTGTTCACACGAGATTTTGACAGAGGAAATTTAATTCGTGGAATTTGAATTTTGTATTTGATTTCAATATAGTGAGTACAATCTCTAATATTTTCTCATTTGATATTTTATCTCAAATACAAACTTTGAATTTCTATACTAGTTGATTGATCGGCCTTTTGGCTTGTTGATCTTCTTGGATGATCTGTCTTTGGGCTTGTTGATCTTCTTGGATGATCGGCCTCTGGGCTTGTTGACCTTCTTGGATGATCGGCCTTTGGGCTTATTGATCTTTCTTGGATGATCGGCCTTTGGACTTGTTGATTTTCTTGGATGATCGGCCTTTGGGCTTGTTGATCTTCTTGGATGATCGGCCTTTGGGCTTATTGATCTTTCTTGGATGATCGGCCTTTTGGCTTATTGATCTTCTTGGATGATCGTCTTGTTGATCTTTCTTGGATGATCGACCTTTTGACTTGTTGATCTTCTTGGATGATCGACCTTTTGACTTGTTGATCTTCTTGGATGATCGACCTTTTGACTTGTCGATCTTCTTGGATGATCGACCTTTTGACTTGTTGATCTTCTTGGATGATCGACCTTTTGGCTTGTTGATCTTCTTGGATGATCGACCTTTTGACTTGTTGGTCTTCTTGGATGATCGACCTTTTGACTTGTTGGTCTTCTTGGATGATCGACCTTTTGGCTTGTTGATCTTTTTGGATGATCGACCTTTTGGCTTGTTGATCTTGATTTGACAGATGACTTGTTCTTGAAATTGGAGTCTTGGAAGAAAGCCTGTATCTTTAAAGAAACTTCAATCTTCAAGTGTGGTCAACTTCAGTAGTTAGGGAGTCTTCTAGTTATTGGCAGAATTCTCTCTAGACCTTCTAGAGTTTGAAATCTTTGACCTCACAAATATAAATCAATTCGAGCTTCAATCTTCTGGAATTCAAGGAAGGTTTAATCTTCCAAATCTTCAATTTTTAGTGAATTCAAGGAAGGTTTAATCTTCCAAATCTTCAATTTTTAGGAGGATCAATTTTTAGGAGGAGGTGATCCCCAGGGCGATAAGAATTTTTGCGTCCATTTTTCAGAGCTTCAGCACCTTTGTTCTTCTACCCAAAAAAAGTAAGGTTTCTATTTATAGAGAATTTTCATGGGCTTTATGTGGGTTTGGGCCCATTTGTCTGTTGGATTTGAGCTTGAGCCCATCTTGCTTATGGGGCTTGGATTTGGGTTTAAGCCTATTTTGTTTATTGGGCTTGGACTTGGACTTAAGCATATTCTGTTTATTGAACTTAAGTCTATGGACTTGGACTTGGGCTTGGACTTGAGCCTATTTTGTTTACTGGGCTTGGATTTATCTTGTTTGTTGGACTTAAACTAGCTCCATTACCCTTTTTGGCTCAAGTTTCTATCATGGGCTTGAATCAAATTGGGTAGAAGTTTTAATTACCCGAACCAATTCAAATTATAACTGTGATGATGTGATGTGGTGACATTTAATTGGCCGAAATTTCTCATTCAACAATGGTTATTTAAAAATATTGAACATCTACAATGGCAAGAATCTAAATATTTTGTTTACCTTTGTTCTGGAAAAACAAGCGGCCTCTATTTTTTATGTTCAACGATGCTCATAATGTAAAATGCTAAAATTTGATTATGTATCAAATCTGAAAAATTGTTAGAGATAACGCAGTTGAGTTTTCGTCTTACAAAACTAGCATACGTTTTGAAAAACTGCTCAAACAATTTTTCTCGGTCCATCTCAGACGAGATCGACCATCGAGATTTGGTTATTTTTCCAACTTATTGATTGTTTTGGACCTTCGTACATCTCGATAGAGGTTACACTTAGATTCTAATAATTTTTTCAAAATCTTATACCAAATATTATATAATTTCAATTTTTTTTCGAATCCAGTTATCTTTACAAAATATTATATAAAAATCTTTAATATCAAAATTTTACTAATTTTTAAAATTTTGAAATGGATTTTTTAAATGGAGGGTAAAAATTGGATATAATATTTGACAAAATAACCAATTTTGAAAAAAATTAAAAAATATATAAATTTTGGTATAAGATTTATTTGAAAAAATTACTAAAACCTTGATGTTATATTTACCGAGGTGCCCAAAAAAGGCTCAAAACAATTGATAAGTTTGAAAATTTTAATTTTTACCAAAGTCTCGGTGATCGATCTCGTCCAAGATAGATAGAGAAAAATTGTTTGAACGAGTGATAAAAAACAATGCTAGTTTTATAATACGAAAACTTTAGCATGTTAAATATAACATTTTTTCATAAAATTTTAGTTTTATTTAATTGTTTAAAATATTTTGATAAATTTGTCACCTTTCAGAAAATAGTGACATCCCAAAAATTGAAATACAATGAAACAAAATCGTATAATTATATACAATTTGTTTGGTCATTTCTAACCACATTTGTACTTCAATGTAAAAAAGAAATAAATACTTCTTAAATTAGTAGACATCATTCTTCTTTGCAAAATTGATAAATGTTTTTGAAACGACCTTAGAACAGTTAGTATTTATGCAATTTACATAAATTGCCAAAGCTCAATTAGGTGACAAAAAATTAGAAAATATAGCAAGATAATTGTTTTAAATAGCAGCTAAAAATATTTACTAGCAATATTTACAAATATAGCAAAATATTATTTTTCAAATTAATGAAACCATATTCATTTAGTTTCAACTATTCAGTTTTCGTTGTAATATAGAATAAATATTCAGTGTTATATAGCAAAAATTGTGATTTCTATTATAGTTTTGAAGCGATGTCTGTCACAAACAATTCCAACATGAATATTATCTCTATTAATTGTTATATAAATAAACCAATTGTAAATATCAAACAAATCATGGAACGAAATAGATAAAAATAAATATAAGCAAGAATATCAACTATTACAACATGGGGAAAAAGAATTAAAAAGAGAGAGAACTCCTTCCAAAGGTCTTAGAGAAAAGAAAAAACACAACATTCATACAAAACTGAGTGAATAATCAAATTCTAAACATCATTTAAAACAGTCGCAGGTAACAATAATTTACACAGAGGAGGATGGTATCTTGTACTGTTTCTTGAGAAATTGGGAGGCTTCAGAATCACTCCTGTGACACAGTATTCTCAACAAAGTTTTTGAATCTGCTCCTGCTTTGTATCTGCCGCTCTGGATGTTTCCTCCACTAGCACTTCTCAAATCCTCAATTAATTCTCTGGTCTGCAAACAACAAGGGTTCATTGGGCTTATGCACTTTGAAAAACATTGCAAAACAACTGCTGTTGAATGGTGAAAGAAGTAGCTAAACAGAGCCCTACTTTTCTTTCATTCAATTTACTGAGATTTAAAGCATTGAGAAGTAAAAAAACCTAAACAAAGGAAAAATAAGTACCGAGTAGGATATAGATAGCGCAAATATAGAAACTGTGTAAATATAGAAATTGTGAGCTTAAGGGTTGTATCATTTTACCAGCTTTGGTAGCTTGGTAGAAAATGAAACCTTTATGAAAGGTAAATAATATTACAACTATTAAAATTATAGGTATATTTATTAAACAAAAGGAAGAGTTTAAGGATATTTTTGCAAGTCCATGGCGTGTGGGTTTATTAACTGAGGTGATTTATAGATCGTTTTTTCCGTCATCAATCCAGTTCTTCCATGAATCAATTTGTCAATAAAAGAGGAAATTATCATAAGTGAGGGTCCACACGTGAAGAAATGAAAAAAATGTGAAGCCTTTTCAGCTTTTTACGGCAGCAGTGCATTTTGGAACAAATGTTTTTAAAAGCTTTGAGGCACACTAAAGGGTTGTATCATTTCACCAGCTAGCCTTCTGTGCACCTTTAGGCATACGACGCCCAATAGAAAAATGTAAATAAAATTTAACTTTTTAGGAAAGACCAATATGTTGACATTATTGAATAATGAGAAGATGAAGTTCAAAACAATAGAGCTTTTTATTTGAGAGGGTAAGATGGAACATTCATAGCTTGCCTCAAATTTTCTTTCCTAAAAAATTAGAACTTTTTTTAATTATAAAAAAGATGGAGTGCAGGCTTCATCTTTGAAAACAAGGATTGCATGCTGTGCCTGGGCCTAGGTGTTCTTTTTTTAAAATGGAAACAATACTAGGGCCTAGGTGCATTTAAAACACTACTTATCTTAAATCACCGATTACCAATTGATCTAAAAACTCCAATGAGTGAAGGTAAATTTAATATTATATCAAAACTTTGACACTTCCCTCATTTATGGGATTGAAAATTTGCAGAAAAACCAACAAGTCAAAATCAATATTAATTGAGGAGAAAGTAACATTGCATGGATTTAAACAAAATATCACTTGGACCTCATGCTCTGATACCATGAAAAAATCATTGATTGATACAAAAACTTAAGCCAATGAGTGAAAGTAAACTTAGGGTGTGTTTGGAAAACATTTTCTAAGTGTTTAATTTTAAAAAATGGTTGTTTTCAAATATAGCAAAATGAACCAAAATATTTACAAAATATAGCAAAATTTAAGATTCTATCAATGATAATCATTGATAGACATGGAAAGACTTCTATCAGTATCTATTATTGATTTGAAATTTTGCTATATTTGTAAATATTTTCAGCAGTTTTACCATTTGAAATAATTTCTCTTTAAAAAGTAAGTTAATTTGCAACAAATTTGAATGTTTGACAACCACTCAAAATAGCCTTCGAGACACTTTTAAGGTCTATTTTAAACAGTTTTTTTTATTAAAAGAGTTTAAATAATAATGAGATTTTTGAAAAATAATTTTTTCTCTCTAGTCAATCCAAACAAGCTCTTAATATTATATCACCACTTAATGCAAAATTGAGAAGAAAACTAACCTCATAACCATGCAACTTTATTACATCCCGTACATATGCTACAAGATTTTCAACCACCCCTCGTGGAAGACCATCGCCTCCAGAAATGAAAAATTCCTAGGAATCGATATGAGATCAGTCTTTTAAAATGAAAACTATTACGTTCAAGCAAACAAAGACAACTCAACATTTCCACAAGGATTCTTGACCCTACGAATTTCAAACATTTTAAAATTCCCACATCCCCAAAATGAACATTTATCAAGTCCTGAAAAGAATAGGAATTGTAAGTACCTTTAGGACCTCTAAATCTTCTTCTAATAGCTTTGAATCACTGGTACTAAAAACTCGTGATGGGCCCCCATCTAGTATCACTCGAAGAAGGCCATCCTGAAAATTTAAACCCACAGAATTAAGAACAAGAAAATAAATGGTAATCCGAATTAAATAGTGTCGAAGACTCAAAGGTGAGAGAGTCAGGAAAATCGCAATAGCTGGACTCTTTAATTTATCCTTCAGGAAAGCAAAATCAAAATAAATGTTTCTATAGAACAAGGGAGAAGAGATTGACCAGTGATGCTTGAAGGAGGCTCGTTACAATGCGATCTCTAAGTGGCTCAACGATAATATCACAGAGTTTACTTAGTTCCTGCACAACGTACCACAAATGTGAGAACTAATAATCTGGAGTACCAACCACATCTCCATTATCTAAAATGTCAGGCGGACATCCAAATGGGTGAAAACTCAGAAACTACGAACTTTTTCAGAGTTCAATGTAAGCTATACATTAGTGACAGAATTCAAGAATTTGAAGATTGTACGAACAAATATTTCACCTTACATTGAGAAAACTATCATTATACATGAAGATAGTAAGGAGACTCCTACCGTGTCAAGGGGTTCAATTAGGGCTTCCAATCTAGAATGAAAAACACTGGGTTTATAAAGACCATCAATGAATGGCTCCCTCAAATCCCAGAAGACAATTTTTGTTCCTGAAAATAAGACTGAGTTTTCCGAAAATTTGTTCCTGCAAATTGACAAAGATGAAATCCTTTAAAACTTACCTGTAAACTCACAAATGCGGTCAGTAGCAATATTTATTTTCTTTCGGCTTCCATCAAAGGATTCCTTTTTCTTGGCGCCACTTTTTGACTCTTCTTCCATAGGTTTTTCTATCAGAAAAATTAACACTTGTGAATTGTTATGGTACGATAAAGCAGGTTTATTATTGTACAGTGTAGTGTGGTTCTGTAAAAGATAAATTCAAAAGTTGAGACATCATGAGATTCATAAGACTTTGATATTGATGAAATACATAACAAAGCTAGAATGCATATATACACTCCCGAATTCAAACTTGTTGAAAAGGAAAATTAGGGTTTATGGATTATTAATATTTTTCATTATTATTTCCCTTTTTGGTATTTTCCATTTATGAATTTTTCTTTAGTAGTTTCTTTGAGGTCTATTAATTCCTTCTGTAAAAGATCATTATGGACTCTGAATTATTATAATTTATTCATATAGAAATTCACATGGTATCAGAGCTTTAGGTCTTGTCTCGTTGACCTTCTAACCCAAATCATTCCAGTACAAACCGTGCAAGATTACCTTAGTTTTGCACCAGCTCCGCCTCAACCACAACTGCCACCGCCAACTGCCGTCGCCGTCGAAGCGATCACCGAGCTGCCTTCTGGAACGGTCGCCGGAGAAGTTACCGGAGTTGGCTTTTTTCTACTGCCGATTCTGCTACTAGCGTCCAAATCTGTCGCACGGCCAAATCTGTGTCTACAGTCGCTTTCCGGAGACGTCCGCAGTCATTGTTATGTTTTCAAATCAGTCGTTCATGGATTTTGTTATAGATCTCTTTAGAGGATTTTTGTTATTGCCTAAAAGTTTTTTTTTCGTTCTTCATAGGTTTTATTATAAATCTCTATATAAGGGTCTATGTTTCTAACCCAGAAGCTTTTTATTTCATTCTTCATGGAGAAGTTCTTTGTGTGTTTGGTTCTTTGTGGGTTTTTTTTATTCTATCCCAGATCTACTGATTTGATTCAAAAGTTTTCTTCGCAAACTCAAGTTGTTCGTGATTTACCACCTTGAGTTTGAGGGAGCATGTTGAAAAGGAAAATTAGAGTTTATGGATTATTATTATTTTCCATTATTATTTTCATTTTTGGTATTTTTTCATTTATGAATTTTCCTTTAATGGTTTCTTTGAGGTCTATTTAATCCCTACGTAAAAGATCATTATGTACTATGAATTATTATGATTTATTCAATAATATCGAAATTTCAACAGATCTCTATATAAGGATTTTTGTTTCTAACCCAGAAGCTTTTTGTTTCATTCTTCGTAGGTTTTATCTTTAGCTAGAAATTCTTTGTGTGTTTGGTTCTTTGTGGGTTTTTTTGATACTATCCTAGATCTACTGATTTGATTCGAAAGTTTTCTTCACAAACTCAAGTTGTTCGTGATTTTACCACCTTGAGTTTGAGGGAGGGTGTTGAAAAGGAAAATTAGGGTTTATGGATTATTAGTATTTTTCTTTTTGGTATTTTTCATTTATGGATTTTCCTTTAGTGGTTTCTTTGAGGTCTACAAAATCCTCGTGACAAAAGATCATTATGCTGAATTATTATGATTTATTCAATAATATAGAAATTTCACAAAAAACTGTATAGTTCAATTTTCAGAAGTGAATAGGGTACCAAACAGATGAATTCTGAAGTTATAAATGGGGATTTCAATTCTTCTTTTGTCCTAAAAAATTCCAAAAGTTCATAAACATCACGAGGGTTGCTTTTGTATTTTTAATTTTTAAACGGAAACTAGTCTTTTCATTGAAATAATGAAATGATACTGTTACTCAAAATACATGATAGGAAACAAAAACAAGAATCCAGAAATTCAACATTCAAGATCAAAGACAACGTTTGGCAAGAGATAACAATCTAACTATAGGAATTACAGAATTATGGAATGAAACAAACATTGGCATGAGGGTTAATTCAATGGGGGAAAGTGCCCTATTTTTATCTCAAAGGATGCATTCTACATATAGGAATTACGGAACCCGAAATTCATTCATTCGTTATTTTTCATTGTCAATGTGTTCAATTGGACATGATGAGAACGCTAAGGGGGTGTCAACCTAGTTAAAATGTCTGGGGGCGTTTCTTGATCCTTAGGTCTCTTTATTTGTATTCTTAGTATATATCTCTTGTACTTTGAATTTCTATTATCAATAATAAAGAGTCTCCTTTAAAAAAATATATGTTCAATTGTCTAGGTGTAAATTTTGGTTGTAAAATGTAAACTACTAAATGGATATGCACTTCGGAAGTCTGTGATTTCAGACTCGTTTTAACTACTCAGTAGGATATACCCAAGAATTTATTAGAGAAAGATAACAATTTTCAATCTCCCTTTTGGGCATACAATTTAAAACATTTTTCAGACATTGCATAAGGAAAATTTCAGGTAGTTTTAACTGATTGAAAGGATTCATCATCTTCCTATAACTAAATCATTTTCTAATAATAGCGTTTCCACCAACCTGAAGGAAAAAATATCACACATTGATCAAAACATATTTAAACATATAAGAGCTCTACGTTTCCTTTAAGGAAAAAAAAACATATAAGATCGCTATATTTCCTTTTTTAAAAAAAGACATGTTTAAGAAATAATAATGAACGTATATATCCATACGATTTTTTTTGCTTTTCCAACGATCCCAGATGCTGTCCTCCAATTTGTTCAGCTGGCTAATTGCATACTGTGTGAATGACCATAAACAACATTATCATTACAACTTCAGGACTAGGAAATGAATGAATGACACTAGTCTACAGGAAAATGAACAAGATATCTTTTATCCAAAAGCAAGGTTGACATTAGATAACAACTGAAACTCACATATAATGTATTCAACTGAACGCATAGTGTTGGTGTAGTCAACACGTTAATTTCAGTAGATCTTCTTTCATCAGACATCTTGGACTCAAATTTTTCCTTCTTCACAAAAGCTTTTATTCCAGCTTCCTTCTTGTATCGTGTCAGAATTGGAGGCGGCGGAATGAGATCCTCCTTGCTTGCTGCATGACCAAATTAGATAGACGTGCATCGTGCAGTGTGCAAATATAATAACACAATGAGTAGGTGGTGTAAACTAAAAGTCTAATTTTCCATCAAAATGATTATTCTCCTAAATGAGGTGAGAAATGTTGTATTTATAGAGAAATATGAGTACAAGGTCCAAACTACCCTTCTAACTAACTTTCTTAGCTAACATCTCAAAACTACCCTCCTAACTAACTTTCTTAACTAACATCTCTTTTCTATCACAATTAATTCTCTTTCTCACTCTCGGGTACACAGTAGGTAGATAGGAAAAGGAAAACCATTCACATGAGAGATTGTAAGGCCCCTAGTTAGGGAAATACTAGGATTATTTGGAGATTTTTAGTATGGTTATTAGGTGGGGGCATATTAGTAAATAGTTAATAAGTTGGTTAGGTCATTTTGCTAAAAGTAGAGTGAGAGGGGTTGGGGAAAGGTGTGAAGAATTTTATAGTGGAATTTCCTTGTGAGGGAATTTGGGACAGTCAAGCCCTCTTGAAAGGCTAAGGATTACATTGTTACTTGTTCTTTGATATTATAGCATATATTTCAATATATTTTCCATATTTGATTGTCTTTGAGTTGTTTGTGTGTTCTTGAGTATCTCTTATTAGGTTGAGATCCTAACAAATTGGTATCTGAGCCCATTCGTTCGGGGATATCACTATGGATTTGGAAGCAAGAGAGGATAGGCTAAAGAAGACGTTAGAGATTTTAGAATCAATTCAACAAATATTTAAGGATTATCAACAAGGATGTGCAGAAAGAGAGAGAGAGAGAAGAGAGGAGATTAGCAGCTATGGAAGAAGAGAACGAAGAACCCAAGAAACAAGAATCAACCCCACAATTGTGGAAAAGCAGCCATAAAGAAGGCATGTTGTATGTTCCAGCAAGCTCCATTGAGAGAAAATCAACATCCAAAAGAGAAGGTGAAGCTAATGGAAGTTATGGGAATGGCAAAGAGGTGCAACCAAGAAAATAAAACAGAGAAAAAGAGGATATGAGAGGCTCCAAGGCGGTGAAGCAAAAGAGAAAAAGAAAAAAAAAAAGGACGAGTCAAAGATGCAGAAATCGGAGAAGAGAAACATGGTTGGGTGTACCCATGTTAGGTGGCAAAGGGTGAGATGGTCGGTTACAAGAACTTGGTGCAAGAGACAGAAGTTAGGGATAAAAGAGGAAGACCAGGACCAAAAAGAAGAGGAGTTAGCAGACCCACGAAAAAGCGTGGGGGCGATAACTTTCTAGCTACCAAATATTTGAAAAAATAACTTGGCGATAAGATGAAGGAAAAGAAATCATCGGCAGGATATAGGAAGAAAGTTGGTTAAGAAGCCATAAGGGTGATGAAGATGAGGACCGGCGGTGATGGCATGGGTGGCCGGAGTTGATGGAGAGAACAAAGAGAGGTAGAGCTGCGAACGAACAACGGAAGAAGGGTGGACAGACTATGCAAAATGAATAGTGGACTTCTGTGGACTGCTCGGAAGGAGTTTCAGCCAGAAGAAATAGGAGAAATGGGTCAATGGAGTGGTGGCGTTCAGAGGTGGATCGTGTACTTTGGCTATGAATTCCTGACGTAAGCTTATGGGTTCATAATTTTATTTTTGCACTTGATCTCCCGAGTAGAGTTGGTAGGCAGTGTAGTGGTACAACTTGATGACTGGACAAAAGATTGGGGGCTTAAAGTTGAAGAGAAAGGCTGTCTGCAAACGCTTTGAGAACAATAGTTCTTAATTGGAGGGTCTTTTTCCAGCTTTAGTCTCTGGTGCTGTTTTTTTATTTTTGCTTCATTAAGATTGTTTTTTAAATTACTATGTACCTTCTTGAAAGGAAACAACTGAGGATATTTTTTATTATTATTTTCGGTAGTTTATATTGGATATGATGAGGATGCTACGGGGCTGTCAACCTAGTTGAGATGTCGGGGTGGGCCCTCCTTATTTTCTGTTCAATGTATAAGCCTTTTGTACTTTGAGCAGTAGTCTCAATATTATTATAAAGAGATTGGGACTTTGTTTTGAACTCTTGGTCAATTACTTTTCACCGGTTGCTAAAGGAAGAAGAGATCTTTGACTTTCAGGAATTGCTTGGCATGATTTCATGAAGGAGAGTTTTCGAGGTGATAGAAGATTATGGTCTTTAGTGGGTAATGGTTCCTTTTCAGTAAAATCTCTCACAACTCAATATCTCCATCTTCCCCATTGAACAAAGAGCTGTACGCAGCTATTTGGAAGACCAATAGTCCAAGAAGAGTGGATATTCTGGTTTGGATGATGTTGTTTGGCCTCTTGAATGTCTCCTCAGTTATGCAACACAAAATGCCTTCAAGCTGCCTTTTTCCTTCCATTTGTCCGTTATGTCACCAGCCTGGAGAAGACTCCCTTCATCTATTCTTTTTGTACTCCTATTCAGCTATGTTGGAGTGACTTGAATTCGGTAATTGAGCACATGTACTTAATTATGAGTTATTTACGTTTTTTACCATAGGTTTAAGGGAAATATATAAACTCTCTAACCTAGTAGCGCCGTATTGTATTCTAAAAAATTTTCTTCTAATAAAATTGTTTTCCCTCTGCCCCCGTGAACGTAGCTAACACACAGCTAGTGAACCACGTATATCTCTATGTTGATCACTGTACGTTTTTGTATTGCTTAATTGTTGATTTCGTAACAAACTAGTTGTTGGGCGAAATTGTTCTCTGTTTTCAATTTGTCTTGGGTGTTTAGTGAAAATCTTCGAGGAAACGTGTTGCATCTTCTATTTGGGCCTCGCTTCAATAAAACTTTTTGACTACTTTGGCTTAATACGATAAAGGCTCTTTTAGCAGAATTATGGTTTGAAAGGAATCAAAGTTTTTCATGACAAACCACTTGAATGGTGGGATCGTTATGAAGTCGCCCGTCGAAAAGCTTCATCATGGTGCATACTCTCAAAGTGCTTTGATAGCTATAGTATTCAGGAGTTTAACATGAGCAGCTTTTATTTTTTCAGTTTAATTGTGGGCTTTGTAATGCTTTGTACTTTTCTTAGTTAGTTTTACTTATTATTTCCAAACCCTAAACCCTAGTTTTAGTTATTTTCTTTCCGCATTTCTTGTAATTTTTTCCTTTTGTCCTCCCTTGAACTATATGTTTTCTTAGTTAGTTTTACTTATTATCTTTCAGCATTTCTTGTACTTGTTTTCTTTTGTCCTCCCTTGAACTATATGCTTTAGTGGACACCGATGTATAGGCTTTGTTCAGCCTAGGAAAGTATTTTTATATGTTTCGAGATGACGAGGGCACTAAAGGGGTGTCAGCTTAGTTGAGATGTCCAGGTGCGCCTATTTTTTTTTTTTTTTTAAGAGGAAATGAGCTCTATTATTATTAATATAATAGAGACAAAGCTCTGAGTACAAGAGAGTTATACAAAGAGCTAATACAAAGAGA
>JBBPDJ010000002.1:66677-78502 GCA_037974625.1 Cucumis cinereus | reverse complement strand
TTCAACACAATCATTTGAACTGAGTAGTCCGAAAATTTACTGCTTAAAGAACACCAAGAGGAGGAGTTTAGCCTGGCGAGTTCATATCTTTCTGACCAAAGTGAGGCTGTATTATTAAAAACCCTCTGATTTCTTTCAAACCACAATTCAGCAAGGATGGCCTTGACTGCATTTACCCACAAAATAAGGGTCTGATTTTTAAAACTGGGACCAAACAGAAGTTGTATATTGATCCTTAGTCTTTCTTGCTCATTGTATAAATCTCTTGTACTTTGAACTTAGTTTCATTATTTATATTAATAAAGAGGTTTGTTTCCTCTTCAAAAATAAATAAATAAATAAATAAATAAATAAAAAGACTTGTTCCCTTTTCCAAAAAAAAAAAAAAAAAAAATCATGTCGTAGTCCACAAGAGGATTTGGAGACTTTTCTATTCAATTGGTTTATATTTATCTGTTGCTTAAAAAACTTTAGTCTGGCCTTGAAGGCCACACCACGTTTTTTTCTCTGCAAGAAGTTGAGCTTGAATGGTCTTATCACCTCTCAGCAGAAATCTCCAAATTGGAGGGCCTGGGTGGCTGCAGTTTGTCAGGCTGTCTCTTCCTAGTTTTGCTTGTCGAAGTATTTTGCCGCTTTTCTTTTCAAGTCTTTTGCCCATGGTTGTATAAGAATTTTGGTTGGCTCAGTTTATTGAAGGCTTCTGTATTAGGAGCTTTCTGGTCAAGTGGTTATGTTCAGTTTCAAGCCTCACCTACTTTCTTCTGCTTTCAAAGTTCTTGGCCACCCATGTACCAAGCTTTGTTCTTTGTCAACTGTTTAGTTCTTTTGGGTTCTTTTGTTATTTGGGTGTTTGTTTTTAGTTTAGCATCTTTTGCTCTGAATTTAGTCCTTTTGTTTTGTTCTTGTTGTTCCAGTATTCTTGGTTGTGATTTTCCTTTTGTTTGGCTATTTCTATTTCTTCTTGGTTATTGTATTTCGAGTATTAATCTCATTTTATTATTTCAATGAAACATCTGGTTTCTGTTTCAAAAAAAAAAAAAAAAAAAAAAAATTGATACAACCCTAGGGGTCTAAATTGATTTTTTTTTTTCCTTTTCAGTGATCCATTGCTTTCTCCTTTTTTTTTTTTTTTTTTTTTTTTACTATTATTCTTTTAATAATCCATTGCTTAAATAAAGAAGTTCTTCTTTTACTATTATTCTTTTATTATTATTCGTTATCGTTTCTTATCAAAAAAAAAATAATAATAATCCATTGCTTTCTCAATCTAAAAAATCATAGCAACTTCTTGTAGTCTCTCTCCCTCTCTCTACATCTTTTTGTGCCCTTTTTACTGCCATTCATCTTAAATAAAGAAGTTCTCTCACTGAAGAAGAAAATTTGGAATAAAAATGTGATTGTGAGTGAGCAATACAATCAAAAGTGTGATTTTAACACATACCTAAGTTCTCGATGACATGATTGGCATACACCTGAAATGCATTATCAATGCCACGAAGCAAGCAATTAAGTTCAGTCAGCCTCATTGGGACTTGGAGGGCAAAAAATTGATCCACAGTCTGCACAAAATGGCCATACATGAATGTTCATAAGAAAATCGAGCTTGATGGGCACATACACACACATGTTCACACATGCACACACATTTAAGACCATCTCGACAACAATTCCAGACATAATCACAAAATTTCACAAAATTTCTAAGATCTTGCGATAAATGTATCAAGAAACTGCAAAAAGATTAATCATATTGAAATTATCCTTTCAAAAATCTTGTTTGTATACAAAATACATTGGTTTCTTAGATGAAAGCTCCACAAGAGTGCTTTGAGCTCCTTTTACCATAACAATAGAACTTAAATTTTCAACCCAAGACTACAGAGCAAAGAAGAATGGTGTCTAACCTGGTATGAAGCAAGTTTTCAACCCATGATCACGTAGCCATAAAATATTTGAGGCGAAGAACACCCGCAAAAAGTTTTTTTTCTTTTTTTGGAAAAGAAAAAGAACTTTTTTTTTTTTTTGAAAATGAGACGAGTCGCAAAATTTTATTGATAGAATCGAGACTAACGCTCAAAGTACTAGAGAATTATACAGAGAGCACACAAAAGAAGAGAGACTGAGGATCAGAAAGCACACCCGAACATCTCGAACTTTTCATTGATATAATGAAAAAAAAAAAGAATGATTACATCGAGACAACAAAGAACCAAAAGAACGACCCCAAATCCGACTACAAAAGTGGCTACCCCAAAAACACAACAAGCTAATAAAGAAAACAAAAACAAAAACAAAAACAATCAAACCAGCACAAATATGCTCAACAAAAAGCTATCAATCTTGGTAAGTTCAAAATGGTCTTTCTAATAAAAAAAGTTAATTTCAAAGATTATTTGATCTTTCCAATCAGCGTTTTACTCCCTGAGCTTTCAAGATCAATTCCATTTTGGTCCCTAAATATTTTAAAATGTCCATTTTCATTCATGAATTTTGAAGTGGTTCTATTTTCTCCTAAACTTTCAAAATGTCTACTTTTGTCTATAAATTTTTTTAAAAAGTACCCGTTTCGGTCCTGAACTTTCAAGATCAATTCCATTTTGGTCCCTATATATTTTTAAATTCCCATTTTCATTCATAAATTTTGAAGTTGTTCTATTGTCTCCTAAACTTTCAAAATGTCTACTTTTGTCTATAAAAATTTTTAAAAAGTAACCGTGGCGGTCCCTACTTTTATTTTGATTTTAACAATTAATAAAATATTTTCAAATAAAAGTAGAGACTGAAACAATGGTGACCATATCAGAATATCTCATTCATTCACTAAAGAAATATATATACAAGATACAATGGTGACCAAATAAGGAAAATGTAATAGAAAAACCTAAAAAAGGAAAATATAACAAACATATTTACAATAATAGAATTATAACATGTAGAAAAGAATATATATCAATAATTCAACTTTAAGACAAAGTCACATCCTTGACGTAAATGAATTTAATCAACAATTTCATCCTGTCCCTTCGTTTATACAATGTCGGCACATTTTATCAAGCACAAAATGTAGGCCAGTGTTCACACCCTCGGAAAGAATCACATGAATGTAATAGCAATCGCTAATATAATAAAGTAGTTTCAAGCGAACAATAGTAACCTGGAAAAAGTGTCACAAAGAACATAAGGGAGTAACAACATACCTCCTCAACAATCCTATAGACTTCAACAATTGAACTTCCATGACGCTGCTGAGGTGATATTGGATTCCATCGCTGTTGGAACAGGTGATAGAATATGCATCTTATGATTAAGACATTGAAGAGTTCAATAGTAGCAGAGAAGGTTAAAAAAATAATAAATAATAAAAAGCAAGCTGTTGGAAAAGTTAATAAAATAAACTTATCGAAAATAAACGCATCTTTGATTCCTTAATCCTTACTTTTCTATATGGGATAAGAAATCCTTAACAAAATCCCACCTTTCTTTGTTTAAAATGAAAACAAGTCTCTTTATTAATAATAATAAAAGAGCCTTAAGCTCAATGTACAAGATCTTATGCTAAGAGCAAAAAGAACTAAGGGAGAATACAGATTTAGGAAGTATACTGGGAGAAAAAGTTATCTGCTTGCCTCTTGTTGAATAGCTCTTTCCACCCATCCTAAGATCCGTCCAAGTTGTGAGTTGACCCAACGCAGCACCAAGGTTCCAGATATAGATTCGATCTAAAAGAGTTAATGTAGGTAGATGAGAACAAAAGAATGATATTCATGGCTGAAACCAAGTACTGGGAGGCAATAGCAATTTTAAGGGTTTAGCCTCTTCATTGAATAATGAAAAGAGACTAATGCTATTGCCATATATATTACTGTACCAACTAACAAAATTATATATATATATATATGATTAATTAATTAGTTTAGAAAGTTTCTGAAAGAATTTGGGGGGGGGGGGGAGGGTGACAGGAGTTTAGTTCACTGCTAGCGATTTCCCTTGTACCCCCAACAAATTAGTGATAAGAACAATTGAAATCTTACTGATGGCTGATGGCCAACACTATACCATGATTCAATAGCAGCCCCAGTAATCTTTTTAGAAAATGAAATACTAAATTCAAATTTCCTTATAAACCAGGAAGCCCGATCTTATAATTAACATTGCCTCAACATATCTTATATGTATAAACTTTTCTCCTGAGGCAGAAATTGTTCCCTTTGACTATTTCGAAAGAAATTTTACCCACTTACAAAGGAATGGAAGGGAGATATTTTCCTTGCAACACAAGGGAAACTGTTAGGCAAGTTGCAACAACATTATGTCTAACCTGGTATAGAGCAAGTTTTCTGATGTGAATCTCAGCACCCATCTCTTCACATGCGGATGTGATAAGGGTCAATATATACTCCTCAAGGCTATTGGCTGCCGGGAAAACAGAGACAACATCCTCGGTCAGATGTTCAATTCCATCAAGGAAGGGTTTCTGCAAGGTTTCCAATGAACTTAAGATTTCAGAAGAATACCCCCACTGCTTTAGGGATTGAAAAGACAAATTATGAAATTAACTTGCATTGCCAACAATGGCTACTGATGTAAGAAAAATAGGGGTTAATTGGGTAATATTCTGGGTCAATTCTCTTTTTACCCTCATTTGTAATAAAATTCTATAACTAGAAATATTTCCCTCCTGTATGAAATAATTATTATCATTCTAATAAAAGATCCACTATCTTGATTCTTGAAGGATTATTCCTTGAGAATACTTGGGCTGCATCAACTACAATCTTACCAGTTTGTAACCATAAAGTTTATGGAGAAGTGAAGCTGAAACGATGTTTGCTTGAGTATCCCTTTGAGATAAGATTGGTATGAAAAGAGATGAATCCCTCTTTAGAAGTTTTTTTGTTTCTTCAGCAAGCAAGGCTAGAGAATGTTCATGAGTTGTCTCAGATTTCTCCACGGAATGTAAAACCTGCAAAACAAAACAATTAGTAGTACTAGTAACACAAAATAGCATTCAACGCAGGGAAATGTAGTTTGTCATATGTTTGCAACTTTTAAGAAGGGAATAGAGTACAATTACATGTTGTGGATGGTTGAGTAGTTAATTGTTAGGAACCAAGGTCGTATAGGATGCCTTTGTCCCATACTGATTAGAATGGAATGACCAATGTGGTATTTAAGTGGCTTGGCTCTCCCACCCAATAGTTGGCTTTTGAGGTATGGTTTTCCAAGGTGCTTAAGTACCTAACATTAATCTCCACCTAAAACCATCTTCTCCACTTGATGAAGGGTTGGAAAAGGCAACATGTCTGAGTCACTATAACGATCTGGATTATGATTTTTGGAGCAGTTAACTGATTGGATGCCCTCCAACATAAACTTCCCAACAAGTGCCTCTCCCCAACGATCTGTCTTCTTTGTAAAAAAGCAGGAGAAACTCAGCAACATTATTTTTTTATTGCTATTATGCTGTGACTTGTTGGCAGAAGCTACTGAAAGCTTTCGGCTAGAGTTGGGTGTTCGGAAACGTTTTCCATGATAACGTGGTGCATATTTTAATGGGACCCCTTTTGAAATCGGGTGCCAAATTGCTCTGGTTCAATGCAGTAAAGGCTCTTTTGATGGATTTGTGGCACCCGATTTCAAAAGGGAGAAGATTTGAACTACTACTTTACTTTTTTTTAAGGAAACAAACACTTTTTGTTGATCAAATGAAACGGGAAGCTAAAACATACAGCATCCGCCAAGGGGAAACAAGAATAATAAAGTAACAGCTGAACATTTAAGGACAAGGAAAAGCATTCCAAATAATGCAAATATCCTAAATAGAGAATCACGCGAAGCCTTTAGAAAGACAAATCTTTGAAATTGGCACCACAGCGGAACCAATCATTTATTGAAAGATATTCACCTTGAATGAATTAAGAAAAACCCATTGGATGTTAAAAGTGAGAAAAGATTCCACCACCAATGCCTCTTAACGAATAGGAAAAGACGTGTTTGAACTTCTACTCATGTGATAATGTACATGTGGGTGGTGGAAAAGGGTGAAATACACTCTTGATTCTGTTGACCGACTGGAATCCTTTGTGTAACTCAGTGGATGTTCACCGACTGGAATCCTTTATCTTTTTCTTCTTTTTGAAACTCACCCCAGTGGGTGTGAAGTCTGCTCTCTCCTCCCTCCGCAGTCTTCTCCTTCGATCATCCGCACCTTTCCGGCGACTTCTGCGGCGTTCTCGGTCAACCCCTGGCATCACCTTCATTCTTCTGGTTTTTCTTCGGCTCAGACAATAGCTGGTAGACATTATTTTTGCACTCTTTGTCAAAGGACCAACCAAAGTTAAAGGTGAGAAGAAGCTCATTCCAGCAATTGGCAGCAAAAGTACAATTGAAAAACAAATGCCGAAGGTCTTCTTAATGGCCTAGACATAGAGAGCAAACATGGGGAGAAATATAATGAGTGGGAAATTTCTTTTGTAGGACTGCAGCACAACTTAAACTTCCAAATAGCATAACCCAAATTGAAATGTTGACTCTTTTGGGCTTTTAGTCTTCCAGAGACTTTTAGCCAATAGCTCTTCCAAAATAGTAGCTGGGGCAAGGTGTTTGGTTAACGATTTTACTGTAAAAATCCCATTCGGTTCCAACACCCACCTTCTTTTATCATCCCCATTTGATGGACTAAGTTCATTCAAGGAGCCGATGAGAAGCTGGAATTCTATCATATCCTCCTCTTTAAGCAATCTTCTGAAGTTCAAAGACCAAGAGGCTGTGGAGCTATCCCAATGTTCGGAAATTGAGCCTTTCAAAAGGCAAGAGATTCTAAACAATCTAGGAAATCTTGATTTTAAATCTATGCCATCCAGCCATGCATCTAACCAAAAATGAGTTCTGTCTCCTTTTCCAACTTTGAAGATAGCCAAAGCTTCAATCTTTCTCCACTGCCTAGAGATAATTATCCATGGGCTTCGGAGACTTGCTACTTCTTTACCACTTGTATGCCAATTAAAGGTGCTGCTTCCATGTATGCTGCAGACAACCTTGCACCAAAATGCTTGCTGATTTTGTGAAAAGCGCTAACCCCACTTAGTAAGGAGGGCCAAATTTCTGGATTTTATATTAACTAAACCGAGGCCTCGTCTCCATGTGCTTTGGAAACTAATTCCCACTTTACAAAGTGATTTAGATTGCTGCCATTGTGCCCTTCCCAGAAAAAAATTCCTCATTGATCTTTCAATGGATTTAGCTATCTTGTCGGGCATATGGAAGATAGACATATAGTACGTTGGGAGATGAGATAAAACTGAAGAACAAAGAGTTAATCTTCCTCCTCTTGATAAATTAAAACGCTTCCATTTGTCTAGCTTCTTATGAATTTTGTCTATGACGGGCTGCCAAAATTGAGACGATTTAGGGTAACCACCCAAAGGAAGGCCTACTTATATAATTGGAAGAGCTTCAACTTTACACTTAAGCATAGCAACTGCCGAATTAACCTTGCTGTATTCTATATTGAGACCACAAATTGATGATTTTTCCCAATTAATCTTTTGACCGGAGCACCATTCAAAAATTTCAAGTGTGTTCTTTAGGTTTTCAAGCATGGCTTCATCAAACTTACAAAATATTAACGTGTCATCCGCAAACTATAATAAGGGAACATGCACCTTGTTCTTTCCATGTGGCATAAGGAGGGGAGTAAAAGGAGCATGCAGAGCTGGATATGGTTGGTTGAGTATTGAAATCACCAGCCTTAATTGCAGAAATAATATCACAGCCGTTATTTTTCTCTCTCTTCTGATTCTTGGTGGGGCTTGGGCCAATAATTGTTGGGGCATGTAGATGCTGATAATTATGCTTGCCAACTGTGTCTTCCAAGTGACTCATCGTCTGCTTCCCTTCTAACGGAATTTCTCTAGTGGATTTGAATTTTTTTGGCTGACATTGTTCTGATGAAGAAGGGTGAATTTTAATAGCCTCTTACGGATCCCTGAAAATTGAGCGTTTATTCATTTGAATAAAATTCCATTCGGGAGAAAGATATTTCCATTTGAATGTCTTTATCCATTGCTATTGATTGGAGTCTACTGATAGCAATAGGATTTTTGAATTCACTGAAGGAAAGCTCCTTTTCTGGAAATATCTGGAACTTCCAACGGTTGAATGTCACCAATGTTGAGAAAATAATTGCCTCTGCAAACATTTTTCAGTTCTATTGTTGCTAGTAGAAACCCACAAAGGTTCTTTCTAACTTGAATTCTTGCTTCCATACAATTAATAAAATTGAGAGTATCTTTTTTTTTAAACAGAAACGATAATATTTTATTAACAGAAAATAGCTTGAGTACAAAAGGATTACACAACAAGCTAAGTAGAAATATAGAAGTAGGATCAGTAGGCGCACCCAGACATCTCAAACCCTGGCATGCTTTCAGTATCCATGGAAATATTTTCCAATCCTCCAAAAGGAGCACTAATAATTTCAAAAATGTCCTTTCTCCAAAGGTCTAAAGGAAGATTCTTGCGTGATAGTCATCCCCCAAATCCTTTGATGCAAGACAGTCGGCTGTGTTTGAGCACATCCCATTTTTCAAAATGAAGATGATATTATTTGTTAATCAAAGAAAGTATGTCCTTTGACTTACTTGAAGAAACAAACCTCCTTGGTTGCAAGGTTGTAGAAACTCCTATTGAACCTAATATGAAGCTTCTAACAACAAGAGCTGAAGAAATAAAAGACAAGGAGCGATATTAGAGACTTGTTGGTAGATTAATCTATTTGTCTCTTATACATATGTTGTAAGCATGGTTAGTCAGTTTATGCATGCCCCTAGACTGACTCATTTTGAAGCTACTTATAGAATTTTGAGGTATCTAAAAGGGTCTCCTAGGAAAGGCATACTATTCAAAATGAATAATCACTTCCAAGTAGAAGGGTACACTGATGCAGATTGGGCAGGAAGTGCTACAGATAGAAGATCTACGTCTGGTTATTCTTCCTTTCTTGGAGGAATTTTGTTACTTAGAGAAGTAAAAAACAGAATGTAGTGGCCAGAAGTAGTTCTGAAGCAGACTTTAGAGCCTTGGCTTATGGAAATTGTGAGGACATATGGATAAAAAAGATACTTGCAGAGTTGAAGATTTCCTTAACTACACCTATACGGATTTATTGTGACAACAAAGCTGTCATTTCAATTGCCCATAATCCAGTTTTACATGATAGAACAAAACATATCAAGGTTGACAAGCATTTTATCAAAGAGAAAATTGAAGCAGGAACAAAATGTATTCCTTATCTACCTACATCAGAGCAAATTGCCGATGTCCTAACTAAAGGTCTTCCAAAGAATCAATTTGGTAGGTTGATTGACAAGTTGGCTATGGAAGATATCTTCAAACCTGCTTGAAGGGGAGTGTTGAAATTTCTATATTTGTATTTACTTATTATTGTTCATATATTTATCCTTTATTGTTTTTATTCGTTCCTTATTTGTAAAAGGTCTTTCTCTTATATAAGGAGACCTACTTTGCATATATTGAATAACAAGGAAAAATAACTTACCTTTCAAATTCAAATAATTTCCTACGAGTTTCCTTGACACCCAAATGTTGTAAGGACAGACGGGTTGTCCCGTCAAAAAAGAATTCCTTACATGTAATCAGTGTTTCCCCTTCTAGAACATTTTGCTAGTGTGTTCCTTTCATTTCTCTTCCCAGAGTCCAAACTTTATTAGGTAAGAAAGGACAAAAGTAAAATCAATTCCGTACCAAATTGAAGTCTAGGGACTAGAGGCAATGCTACAAGTTAATTCCTATCATCCTAACGTCTTCAAAATATTAGTTCACAAGCCAGGATTCAACATGATTATACCACAACCTCCAAAACATAAGTCCATTCACCAGCATCAGCCAGAAAATAAAGCACAAATAATGTTTTTTCTTACCCTGGAGAATTCAGACTTAAGGGATGATACTATATAGAAGTCAATCTGCTCTTTATCTGTTCTCGTCATTGATTCTGCCTGTAATGCATATGAGAAATAAAATTTTTACATTTCATACATCTGAAGCACCAGTAGAAATAGAAATGGGAAAACAAATTTAGTGGATGAATGTTGTTGGAGAAGGCATTATTAACAATCTAAAACTTCCAAATCCAGGACCTCTTTCTTTTTTTTGGGTGAGACTAAAAACCATGCATATTTATTTTAGAAGGGTAAAAATGGAACTGTAGAACTAGTTAAGAAGAAAGTAGAACTTTAAAATGTAAGTGCCGTGAGTACTGGGTGAACATCATTTTTGGGAAGTTTCTGTTGGATAGACGTACATCTCAAAGAAAACAATTCCTCTATGTTCAAGAGCTTACTTGTACCAGAGGATAGTTCCTAAATAAAATAATATACTACAGTTTTCTAGCCTGTGTGAGAGAAGAACCCATCACTGATAAACTTATTTGGAGCGTCCATGTTCTTCTAAAAAAACATTGACGTACAGTTTCACATTCTTCCAAAAGTAGCCTCCTGGCAAGCATTGCAACGGTGACAATATTCCCCATCTTTCTTGGATCCTGCAAGGTGCATAAGAAATATTACAATGCTAGATACCAATCTACAGATGTTGCCCAACAGAACTTTATAATTAGAAATATTCAAAAGAATAAGAGAAAAAGAGAAAACACTTGACGATTGTCTAAGGTACACATAAAAGGAATCTGACCCCAACCCACCATGGAAAGCAGAACAGACATGCCAAAGGAGGAAGAAGAGGAGAGGAAAGAGAGATCGCTACTCAACCTCAAAAAATTGGGCAAATGGGCACCTTCCATGAAAAAACTATTGCTATTAATAAGAAAAAAAGGAGAGATTCTGAATTCTATGTTAGTTTTTTTTTTAAACGGAAACGAGCCTCTTTATTAATGGTAAGAAGTGAGACTAAAACTCAAAGTACAAGAGAATTATACTAAGAGCAAAAAGGACAGAAAATGACTTAAAGAAACAGTCGCAACAAAAGTACAGACGAGTTGATCAAGACCTTCAAGACCTCGAACAAAACAAAAGAATCTGAAAAACAAAGCAAAGCTTAAAAACTTAAAAATCTTTTAGGGAGTAACCCTAAACAACTGAACACTTGCACACAAAAGCTTCAAAATGGATGGATGGAGAGCAAACACCAGGAAAAGACAATCAATCAAGTTGCTTCGATTCTGACATGATGAGAAAAAAAACTTTTTTTGTCCGGGAGTCTTGCAAAAAAAACTTCAAATGAACCCCATCAAAGCCCAATCTAACAAAACTCCTAGAGCGAGAATAAATCTTAAAATGAATGACTAGCTCCTGATTGTGTTATTTTCAGGACTCAACCCAAAACTAATCCACATGTCTCGACGATAGACTTCAAGAGATTTGGTACTTTGCAATGTTGAGCATGTGAGGGAGTTAAAGCAGCCTGCTTCTGAAAAATTAAATCCTCCTCGGTCTAAAAAAGAGCCTTTGATGCCTGACTGATGTTTTGGTTTCTAGGTTTATGCCCAAATAAACTTCTGATTTTTCTACGAAGTTCTTTATCTACTGTTCTGATCATCTTATGCTTCGCTCAGACGTTAGTTCTCTAAGTATACTGATAATTGTTTTCCCCATTTATCTAGGCAGTGCAAACGGAATCCGTTTATAAAGCCAACTGATATATAATGTGTCATTTTTCTTGTTTCTATTTAGGTATTTCACGAGTCTAATTTGAACCTTTATGGAGTGATTTTTGTTGAAAATAATTGTACTAAGGGTATTTGTGTAATTGTTATACCCTTATTTATTTCCTTTTTTGTCAAGGCC
>JBBPDJ010000002.1:28907-66525 GCA_037974625.1 Cucumis cinereus | reverse complement strand
TTTCTCCCTGAACTAGGGTTTTCCACGTATACCCGGTGTTATTCTTTCTTTTCTTCTATTATTATTTTTATAATTTTGATACAGAAAAAAATCAAAAACGAATTCTGAACCGAACCACAGTTCGGTTCGATTTGAATGGTTAGAACGGTGAAGTTTGGTTTCATATATAATTTTGGTAAAAATTGTTCGGTTCGATTTCCCCACCAAACCGAATTGGTCAAACCGAACTAACCGTTTCCTCCCTACTTTGCAGATGACTCTTCAGTTGGAAAAAAAAAATTGTTTAATGGATTTTTGTTGTTTTTGAAGGCTTGGTCTCTGTTTTCTATTTTGTTTTATTCTTGTTACTTTTTTATTGTCCTTTGCAATTTCAATTTCACTAAATTTGTTTTCTTGTATTGAGAGCATTAGTCTCTTTTAATTTCTTCGGTGAAAAGTTTCATATCCGTTTCCTATAAAAAAGATCTAAAATTCCAATAATTAAATTCAAGCATAATACTTAGAATGGTTGAACAAATAGAGCAATTTTTCTTTCTACTTATTAACAGAAGCAACAATTTCATTGGTTAAACACCAGTGCTAAAGCCCCTGCAACAAGAAAATTCTTCCTACTTAACAAACTTAAAACCCACGGCCCCAGTTCAGGTTTTGCAGCCAGAAAATTGTTTACCGAACCTCAGAAAAGTGCAGATGGTAGTCTCCTAGCATCCTATCAGCCCAACCCTGGATTGGAACAATAAAGGAGTTTAAGAAACAAAATTCTTGAGAACTCCCTTCCTCTTCCAGTTCCGAATGCAAACTTTTTAAGTGTAGCCTCTCCTGTGGACCCCTTTGTTCCTTTAGTGGTACTTTCTTCAATTGCTCAATTGCATGTTGCAGCATGCCTTGCTCGGACGTAATAACAAACTGTAATAGAAAATAAAATAATGATGAAATCAAAAGAAAGTTAATCCATAATGTCAGAAACAAGGCAATCCATAAATTTAATATGTCAGACATTTAGTGCGACTTTTACCTTAGGCTTTAAAAAGTGTTACAGATTTTACCTTGGGGTAGGTTTTTGTTCAAAGAATCGTTGAATAAAGTATTCTCACTTGCATCCAATAAATAATAAAACATATACGAACTAAATAGGATGCGCACAAAAATGGCATAGAGGTGGTTTTCTTCTGTTGAACTGTAGGTGCCCAAGAAGTTTTTTCTTTTTTGGGAGGAAACAGTCTTTTCATTTAAGATAATGAAATGAGCTAGAGCTCAATGTACAATATGGATATAAAAAAAAGGTCATAAGGATCAGGAGGTGCACCTGGACATCTCAACTAGGTTGACACCCCCATAGCACCATCATCATGTCCAACTATCAAAATGAAGCCATACAAGGCAAACAAAACAGATTATATACATAGAGTACAAGAAATTATTTAATAGGCAATTATGTGCCTCAATTGAATTTAATTTTTTTTATTTCACTAAATTAATTAGTTTCATTTCCCAGCAATAGTTCACTTTGCCACCTTTTGTATTCTGTCCTCCCTTTAATCAGTTTCAACTCCACTAGTGTGGTTTTTGCTTTTTTAACCTATTGTATTTCTTGTGTCATTTGGCTAAACTTATAAAGCCTCGCTACTTCTGTAAGTTGCACTACTAAGGATATGATGAGGGCGCTAAGGGGGTGTCAACCTAGTTGAGATGTCCGGATGCGCCTACTTATCCTAACTCAGCTTAGACTTATGTTTAAACATTAAGCTCTTTGTATACTCTCATTGTACTTAGAGCATTAGTCTTTTTTTATATATCTTACATAAATAAAGAGACTTGTTTCCTTCTAAAAAAAAAATAGTTTTTAATTCTTTACAATATTTTTTTTAAATAAAGGGTTGAATTAGTGAAAATTTGAATAAAGGACAAAAATTGCCACACTTATCTAAAACCCAATTTGATAGAAATGAAAGTTTATGGTGAAAATGGATACAACTAATCATGTTTAGGGGTAAGATCTTGACTTTTCCCCTATACTTCTTTAGAATCATAGTGAAAACAGTTTGTTCATTTTTTAGTATGGACAGTACACGACTGCATCTTGGACGGTTTTGCATGGGAACATCTCTGATTTCCCTGGTTTTCTCATTAATCTTGGTGGCCCCCTTTTGTATTTCCCATCATTAAGGTTAGGGGAGAAAGATCACTTATTTCCGATTTGAGTGCTTTCTTTTGGTTTCTCACAAACAAAACAAACAAACAAAGAAACAAAAGACGGAAAAAACACCACCACCAGCACTACTTTAGAAAATAAGGTTACAGATATTTTTGAATAGGAATGTCAAGTTCAGTAATTTTTCCACCTCCTTTTCTAGTTCATACAGCAGCTGAGATTCTTTGTTGAAATGTTTGATTCTTTTTTAGTTAAAGAAGATATCAGATCCTTATAATTATCACATGTAGCATACTTTTATGTCATTAACATGGTTTCTTCTCAAATGTCCCGCTATTATTCCTCACATGCAAGCGATATCTATATTAGTTAGGTGATTTACTTAATTATTTTGGTTAATATTGATCATCTGAGAAACACAAATATGCCTGGAAATTTGAAATTAAGGTATGGTGAATTACCTTAAACTTTTCATATGATAATTTAGTGACTGTCATACCTGGCGAAACAGTACCCAAGTAAAGCAGGTGTAATGGATGGTCTCTGTGATTCCAAGAACACGCCAGGTTGACTTCAAGAGTTCGAGGATTTCTTCTACCTCCTGGAAATATAGATGGGTTACATCCATGCAGATCAAATGCCATAGTACTGCATCTAATTTTCTTTTCAATTATAAATGTAAATGAGAACAAAATGTTCGCTTTAATATGAACTTCTCGATAAAACAATGAAAAAGATATAAATATGTTCAAAGGGCAGGGTGGAAGAAAACTATAAAAGTAGTCTTAAACAAGAACAAAATATTAGGATAGTCTTTTCTATTTCTTTACTTCTATCCTTTGTCTTTTTGTTTTCTTTTTCTTTTCTTTTTTTCCCTTTCTTCTATGAAAACCCAAACTTTCACTGACTAAGGAGAAACGAAAGAATACAAACGGGCTAACAGAAAAGGAGAGCATCTATAACCTACTGGATAAAGTGGAACGAGAGTCCACAAAAGGAAGAAGAATAAAAGCAAGCCTTTTAAAATTTTGGTAAATTTGAAGACTACTGGTGCCAGTTGCTTCGTCATACAATACGAGTATAGCAAATGGTGTATGAGAAGGCAAAACAAACTAACCTCAGTCAACTTTCCCTCATCTAACATATCAAAGACACTAGCAAGAAGTTTCTCGTAGAGCCTGACATTGAGATGATAACCATCAGCCCAGTGACAGACTTCACCCGTTAAGTCACCCCGAGCTGGCCTCTCAGCGAGTGAAATGGCAATCTCTCGAATTGATCTCAGGCATTCTATTCGCTGAAGTTCCCCTGTAGAAGGTGGGAGGGACTGAAAATTCCAAAATGTCAGCTACAAATGTGTGTATACATATATGGAAAAGAACGGCACAAAAATTTCTTTCTCCGAACGAACTATACTTCTCATAAAAGAAAATTATAAGAATGATAAAAGATGTCCAACCTGATTCTCCGAAAATGAGGATAACAGAGGGGGGGAGTAAAAAAAATTAATTAAATTTTAAAAAACAAGAAAAGAACCTCCAAATCTACTCTATCTGCTCCTACTCTATCTCACTTTGCTTATTTTAAAATATTTTTATTCCCATCCCTCCAAATCTCCCACAAATTCACCAACACTATAATCATCCATGTGAATGATTGGCGAGAAATAAAAGAAACCACGGGATCAGGCACCCTTGGTTGCCTATGAGGTGAGCATCCTTCCTTGATTAATGAGTAACGGTTTTATCAGGGAGAAAAAACAAATCTTCATAGAAAGAAAATTAACAGAATAATTGAGTAAATAAGTAAAATTGGATTAAAATAAAACTTAAAGAAACACAAACATACCTCAGATTCCTCAATCTTTGACAATAGAATTCTCAACTCACTTGCCTTGCGCCCTGACTCCCCAAATCCTACAACAGGGTGATTAATAAGCCCCTCCTCCAATATGTTCAGCTGTACGTATATAAAATATAATACTCAGCAGGAAAATTGAGCACTTGACGAGTTAAAAAAAGAGTTTATCATAAAGTTTATACAGAGAGATAATAAGGAAAGAGAGAAGAAACCAACCTGCCTTTTTTGCCACCGTAAAAATGCTTTTCTATCAGAAAATTCTGTTTTTGAGATACAAGACAACAATTCCAGAGGAACTAAGAGGGTGTCCATTCTTTTTCCTACTTTTCCTGAAAGGGCATTTAGGAGGCCTTTCCGTGTTCTGACATCCATGGACTCTGATATCTGCAAACATATTGGAACTAAAACTTAGCAGCAAAAATGAGAAACAAATGTGTTGGAAAAAAAAAACTAGAAGTATAGTAGAAATAATAAGAAATAAGATAGTGTAGTCTTCTTAAAATGAAAATAATAGTACAATTTGAAACCCATCAGCTCCACAATACAAATAAGCAAAGAAAACTTGAAGCCACGCTCAATGGATCCCTAAATTGTTCATCAGTGCAGCAAAGAAAAGGTTCTGAACTTGGAAATGGTAGCAACATGCTTTTTGGTTAGATCCATGGGATGGATTGGTCACTCCATTTTAGAAGCCTGCAAAACGTGAGTCATGATGAAGGTGGCTACTGAGGTCTGGAAAATCAGGGCCCGCCAATTGAGACTAATTTCTTGGATGGAGAATGCTTCAAAATCTTTGTGTAAAGTACACCAAGCTGCAGCATTCCTATTAGCTATCTCAAAGTGGTCTAACCAATACATCTCCTTATCATGGAAGATTCTTTGGTTTCATTCAAACCAAATTTCTACCAACACAGCCTTAGATAAGTTTGCGCAAATTAGTCTGTCTTTTCTTTAATATGGGCCCCAACAAAACTTCCTGTACATTTAGACCAAAGGATTCTCTAAAAACCCAAACAACTTCAAAAATTGAGAAGAACTTCCACCAACAATTTGCAGAGTAGGAACAAGTAAAGAACAGATGCTGTAAATCTTCTCCTTTTTGCTTGCACAGTGGGCATATTGAGGGTGAAAGGCAACTATTTGGTAACTTTCTTTGCATGACTGAAGAGCAGTTTACAGTCCAAAAAAGGATGTTTACTCTCCTCGAGCATTTAGATTTCCACAAAACTTTGTAAAGGTCTCTATCCAAAGGAGATAAAACCGAGAGGTGTCTTGTAAGAGATTTGACTGAGAAATTGCCAAAAGCTTCCAAAGATCATAGTCTTCTATCAAGATTGTCCGAGACACTTTTAATACATCAGGATTCTGCGCAACTATCATTAACTACATGCTCAGCTATCATTAGCAGCAAAAGTGACCATGGACTCTAATATCTGCAAACATATTAGCTTGAGAGGGAGCTTGGATTTTAGAACAATTATTTTCTAACATCAAGATTCTGCTCACGAAACAACTTCTCCTCGATGAGTCTCTTTTTAGTTACTTCCTTTGGCCTCTTTCTTCTAACAAAATACTTCGGGAATGGCTTGAATAAGTCCCAGTATTTCCTCACTGTTGGTTGGCACTTGGTCCTTTTCTTAAAGGTATCTCTACCCGAGGAAGAAAACGAAGAAGAATTTAGAAGGGAAGAAGAGGAGCTATTTGAGTGTTTTCCAGACAAGGTCTTGCTTGATTTTGTATCGCCAAATGATGGAGAAACTAACAGATCTGAATAAACTTGGGACAACGTTCTGCTGTTAGAGGAGCTCGAAGAATTTGTAAGAGGGCCTTGTGACTGATGGGCTGCCTCTGTTATCTCAATGGTTGCAGGGATAAATCCGGTTAGATTTTCCTTCACTTGACTTTTAGCTTTTGAGACATTAAGGAAATTACAGTTTTAGTTGCAATGTTTTCTAATCCTATCAAGACTGTTTTCTATCAAGACTGTGCAACATTTTTTATGACTTTGTCTTCTTCAATTCAACACCTCCATCTTTGATTTCATTGATTGGTTGTTTCTCCTCATTTGCTTTGAATTGAGTAACTTTCGCGTCAGTCCAATTTTTTCCTTCTTCAAATGCAAGCTCCTCCTCAATCTTTCTACCTTCCTCATTCGACTCATCTTCAACTAACTTTTATTTTCTTCCACTTCGTTCATTCTTTGAACAATTTCAAAACCCATTTGGATGTTTTTTTTTTTTAATATCCGTAAATGTCTGAGCCAGCTTAAGCGCACCTCGACTAATCTCACAGGACAACCCGTCTGACCCTACAACATTCGGGTGTCAAGAAAACTCGTAGGAAATTAATTCCAAGGTAGGTGGCCACCATGGATTAAACCAAACCCATTTGGATGAATTCTTGATCTTCTTGAGTGATTAAATGTAATTCTTGACGTTTTCTTGAAAACATTTGAAAATTATGATGCACCCTTTCTTGAATTCCTTAAGGTTCTTGAAGTCTAAAACATTGATTAATTTGAATTTACGAAACTGTCCTAATCCTATTACATTATGAGCTGTCACAATTGCTTTTTAAGGAAAAAACGGTTGACTGGACCATGGAGAAGATCTAAGATAGAATCCACAAATCATCGTAAATGTGAACTAGTTTTTTTCTAAAAAGGAGACAAGCTTTTTTATTAAATAGAACTCAAAGTACAAGAGAATTATACAATGAGGAAAATAAAGAAGCCAAAAAGATGATCATGGGGCACACCCGGACATCTCAACTTAGTTGACACCCCCATAGCGCCATCATCATATCCTATAGTACATCAAATAATCCAAAGAAAATCCTGCTAAAACAAAGTAAAAAACCAAATAAAGCAAAAAACTAGGCGAAAACTGAAGAACAACCAGGATTAAATGTGAGCTAGATAAAACAAGAACTTTATAATGTCCAAATCTTCTGTTTATGATTTTATTGCTGGTCAGCTCTCCTTATCTATTTATTGTAGGTCGGCTTCAGGGCTTGTTAGCTGGATTACAGGAGTTAATGGCCCAATTTCGTACAAGCAAAGAGATGACTTTTGGTGGGAATTAGGAAATCTGTTCGGCCTCTGTGGCACCAGTTGGTGTGGGGGGGGTGATTTTAATGCAGTTAGATGGATTCAGGAAAAAAGTTTGGGGGGCAGAGTTACTAGAAGTATGCAAAACTTCAACTCCTTATTAGAGGGTATGAATTTAACTGACATCCCCTTAGCCAATGCGCATTTTACTTGGTCCAAATCTGGGGTTAGACCTGCGTGACAGATTTCTCATATCTCCCAACTGGTATGATTTCTTTAGAGAGATTAAACTTGAAAGGTTGACTCAGACGACTTCAGACCATTTCCCTATCCTCCTAAAATTGGGATCTCAATTATGGGGTCCTACCCCTTTTAGGTTTGAAAACATTTGGCTGGATCATCTCTTGTTCCTTAAAAATCTAGAGAATTGGTGGGGTGATTTGAATTCAGAAGGTTGGCCGATCTTCGCATTTATGGAAAAGTTGAAAAGCTTAAAGCTTATTCTAAAGAAGTGGAATAAGGAATCATTTGGTAATATCTTCTCTCAGAAACAGGTTCTGAAGGATAAAATCAGCTTCTTTGACACCTTAGAAGAGTCGAATACTTTAAATGAAGATGATATCAGAAAGAGGGAGGATTATAAAAGGAGCTCTTTGAATGTGCTATCAAAGAGCAACGGTTGTGGGCATAGAAATGTAAAATACAGTGGCTGCAAGGAGGAGATGAGAATTCTAGTTTTTTCCATAAGTGGGTTTCGGCCAGGAAGAGCAAGAACCTAATTCAGCACCTTCAAAGTAGTCAGGGGGAGGACTTAGTGAAGCGCGAGAAGATAAAAGAGGATATCTTATCCTTTTTTTCTCAGCTATATGAATCAAGGATTCCTCAGCCTTTTATTTGCACTATTGATGGTGGTAAGAAGCTCACGGTTCAGGATGCTATTTCTTTAGTCCCCTTTCACGGAAAAAGAGATAAAAGAAGCAGTTTTTGACTTGGGCAACAGAAAATCGCCTGGAACAGACGGTATGACAGGAGAATTTTATAAAAAGTCTTGGAACATTTTGAAGCCCGATTTAGTAGGAGTGCTCCAAGATTTTTTAGAAAATGGAATTATTAACAGAAAGTGCAATGAGACGTATATTTGTCTTGTCCCCAAAAAGAAGGAGGTGCTTCGGGTAACTAACTTTAGGCCGATTAGCTTAACTACTTCCCTCTATAAAACTATAGCAAAAGTTCTAGCTAATAGGCTGAAAATGGTCCTTCCAAGGATTATAAACGACTCCCAAATGGCGTTTGTAGAAGGGAGACAAATCTTGGATGCTATCTTAGTAGCCTCTGAAACTATAGATGATTGTCTTGCCAATGGTAAAAAGGGGGTTCTCTAAGTACAAGAGGATCTTATCCTTTCCTCCTTGCTATTGTAGGGGATGCTCTCAGTAACATGATTCATTTTTCTTGGAGAAAAGAATTTTAAAAGGTATTTCTCTTGGTAATCCTGTCTTTACGGTCTCTCATCTCCAGTATGCAGATGATACGCTCTTTTTTGTAGAATGGTCCCCATAAAATTTAATGTATTGGTGGCATATTGTTAATCTGTTTTTGAAGGGTGTTAGGCTCTCTATCAATGTGGCCAAATCTTCTTTGATTGGGATTAATGTGGAAACCTCAGTTCTGGAAAGTCAAGCCTTTATTTTTGGGTGCAAAACTAAAGATCTACCTTTCTCCTATCTCGGGTTTTCTATTGGATACAGACGGGCTTCGAAAGCAGTTTGAATGGAAAAATTGTGAGTTATCAAAAGGGGGAAGGTTAACTCTTGCACAATCGGTGCTAAATAGCCTCCCTGTTATATTTTTTCCATCCTTAAAGCTCCTGTGGGTATAACTAAGAAGTTGGAGAAGAAAACTAGAGATTTTGTATGGAATAGTGGCCAATCTAACTCCTTGGTTAACCATGTTAACTGGGATATTACTGCCAGTCCCATTTGTTTTGGTGGCCTTGGAGTGGGCTGTCTACGGCAAAAGAACTCTGCCCTCCTCAGTAAATGGTTGTGGAGATTCATGTGTGAAAAGCAGGCACTGTGGAGAAATTTAATAGTGTCAATTTATGGTGAGGAAGCCAACGGATGGTGTTCCAAGCAGCCTAAGAGAGGTTACTCTCACAGACTGTGGGATGGAATTTATAAACAGAAAGACTTTTTCCTCAGTTTTATTAAATTCATTTTGGGGGACGGGAAGAAAATTCAATTTTGGACAGATAGTTGGTGTGGGAACAGTCCTCTTTCTCTTCACTTCCCTGACATCTATGCCCTCTCCTTGAAAAAGGATGCTAGTGTAGCTGATTGACAGAACCTGGAAAATCAGTCATGGAACCTGGGTTTGAGAAGGAACCTTTTAGAAAACGAGTGTGTAAGCGCAGCAGCTGCCTTTGATTTGTTGTTGAATTGGTCCCCTAATTAGGAGGAAGATGGTATTTTGTGGAAGTTAGAGAAGTCGGGAAAATTTTCTTTGAAGTCCTCCTTTCTAAACTTAACCAAAGGCCATGGTGCCTGTCGTATTTCTTCTCCTATTGTGCGGTCTGTTTGGAGGTTTAAATATCCAAAAAAGGTGAAGTATTTCCTTTGGGCTCTTACATATAGAAGCCTAAATACTTATGATAAGCTCCAAAGAAAGCTTCCTAATGCTATGCTCAACCCCTCAATCTGTTGTCTTTGTTATAAGGAAGAGGAGACTTTAGATCATATCTTCTTGCATTGTGATTTCGCTAGTTTTGAAACAAGAAACATACTCTATTATTCATTATAAACGAAAATAGAGACAAAGCTCTAAGTACAAGAGGGTATTTTGGGATTGACCTTTGCCTTCCGAGGAAAGTAGACGACTGGTTTAGCGAAGCTGCAGTTTTTAGGAATTTTGGGCGGAGAGGAAATGTTTTGTGGAGTAGTGCAATTCGCTCTCTTCTATGGGGCATTTGATTGGAAAAAAATAGGAGAGCTTTTAAAGATACAACTAATTCTTTTGATTCTTTTTGGTCTGTGGTGAAAACACAGCTTCTGGGTGGTGTATAAATTACACTAATCTCTTTTGTAATTACAGCCTGTCCATAATTGTAAACAATTGGAAGGTTTTACTGTTTTAGATGTCCTTAGGAAGGGCCTCCTTGTCCCTCGCCTTTAAGTTGTTTCTTTCTTGGTTATTTTCTTAATACAATCGTTTCTTATCAAAAAAATATATATAAATAATGTCCAAATCTTCTGCGAAGAACAAACAGGAATCATACTAAATGGAGAAGAGTCATTAATTTTGCAACTGTCAACTTCCATTTTGCCAATAAAACTTGAAAAAACCTAAATAAACTAAACCCAATATAGACCACAAATCCTGGATTTGAGGGCTGGACAAGTGACGAATAGGCTGGATTTGTTGGAGTATGGAGTGTCAGATGGGAAATGGAAAGAAACGAAGGTGAGGAGAGATGTTCGGAGTTAAATAAGAATATTGAGCAGAGGGCTGATTCTGGGTAGAGAAAGGAAGGGGTCGCCGTAACTAAGGTCGGAGGAGAGATCTTATTCTTCTAAACAGAAGTCCTTTCTTGTAGATTGTCAAGTACTCCTTCTGTGAGCCTATTTTCATGTATGTCCTTGTTTTCTCTTCATTTTTTCACAATAAAAACTCAGTTTCTTACGATAAAGAAAAATACACACACGCAAAGTCAAAGTCCTAAATGAATTGCATACAGCATAGATTCTATTTCAGTGCCACTACACATCCATAAATAATATGAAGTACTTTAGAATCTGCCATGTAAATAAATCAAGTTTAAATATTATAATCGAGTCAAGACAAAAAAATGAATAACAGAACTACCTCCATCTGTACTCGCATGGTCTCCAACAACCCAACTAACCCAGGTGCACGTTGAGGTTCGACAACAATTCCACTTTTACTACTACGTCCAAGCTTCCTCATCAACTTAGACTTTTTATCTTTCTTCTTCTCTGCTGATGGTACAATAAGACCCCTATTTAAATAGTGAAGGCAGATTTAAGAAATTGTGAAATAACAAAATCTAATGTGAAGATGAGCACTAAATGCTGACAAAAACAGGACTGATTGATATACAAGAAAATGTTGCAGAGACTTAAAAAGGTTAAACATGTAGTTTTCCTTGCCATTTACCTTTAGTATTATTAGTTGTTGTTGTACTAGCTTACAGTTTACTAATTACTTGAGTGGTTTATTGTTTCTTAGTAACTTCGTTAGCTTGTTAATGGGTTGAAAATCCCCATTATGATTTGTTTTTGTTGTCGTGTTCTTTTTCTTTAATGAATAAAAAATTTTGGAGACTTCCTAGAGATTTTTCTTTTCATTTACAAGAAACAGAAATATATTAACAAAAAGAGGAAAATAGCCTAAGGCTAGAGGAGTGAGGATCCTAAGCTACATCATATAGTATCAGACCAATGTTTTCGTCTCGGCAATGCCTGCTTCTGCAACAGGATATCAGAAAAATCATATTGGCAAAGTTCACATTGAGGAGGATAGTGATACTGTTTTCGGATATTCTTATCAAAAAAAAAAAAGATACTGTTTTTGGATATTAAGCATCATGAAACAATCGTGAAGGGTCAATAAAACTATATGGATTATGCTGTTTGGAAGTTTAAATTGCACTTCAGTCTTGCAAAAGAAACTTCCCACTCATTATATTTCACCTCATGTTTGTACATTCTGTCTCAGAGCTCAAGAGGACCTACAGCACTTGTTTTTCAACTGTGTATGCTGCCAAATGTTGGAATAAACTTTTTCACACCTTTAATATTTGCTGGTCCTTCAATAAAGATTGCAAGAACAATGTTAATCAGTTACTTATTGGTCCGGGTTTGAAGAAACTAGCCTCCCTGCTATGGGTTAACGTTGTCAAGGCAATTTTGGTGGAGCTTTGGTTTGAGAGAAATCAAAGGGTCTTCCACAATAAAGCTTCTTCTTGGTTTGATAGATACGAGTTTGCTCGGCTGAATGCCTCTTCATGGTGTTCCCTTAGTAAAAAGTTTAAGGACTTCTCATTGCAAGATATTGTACTAAATTGGCAAGCCTTCATTTCTCCACTCTAACGTTTCAACTCAACCCGGGCCTTGTCCTTGCAGATCCTTCTATTTGCTGCTGATTCTTTGTTTTGTCATTTCAGTTCTGTTTTTTATTCCTAGGCCTGTTTAGAGTTTGCAGTTATGTTTGTTTATTTGTTTTCCTTCGTTTTGTTTGGATATTCATATGACAAAGGCGCTGTGGGGTGTCAACCTAGTTGAGATGGCCAGGTGCGCCTAATGATCCCCGTTTTTGCTTAGCTCTTAGTATAAACCTTTTGTACTTTGAGCTTATATTATACATTAATAAAGAGATTGGTTTCCATTTCAAAAAAATTGAAACAATCGTGAAGGCCTTCCTAAAAGATTAACAACAGTTTATGCCTTATAATTTTAAAGATCAGTGTTATCATAACACTGTTATGTATTCATTCACATTGGAAGTCAAGTACCTATTATCCAGCCCTCCAAGAACCTATAGCATTATCTTGGTCTTTTGATGAGCTAAAAGCAAAACTTTCAATTGTATTTTTCTGCATCATAAGAATCCCTTATTTTTTCTGGCATTTTACTTGTTATTAGTTGCTGATTTTTTTTTTACAGGAAATTAGTTGCTGAACTTTTTTTTACAGGAAATTAGTTGCTGAAGTTGTCGAACAAGTTTTACAATTTTTTAAGTAGTTGAGTGGTTTATTGTTTCATTAGTTACATAGAGTAAGTGCTAACAATTTCCAATGACATTGAGAATAATTCCAAAATATATCCAAAACACACACACACACACAAGAGAAGATGGTATACCCTGAGGCCCCAGCACAAGCCAAAAGAACCTCATATGCGGTTTCTCGAAGGTCATCATCTGTGATTCCTATAACAAATAAAGAAAAAAAGTTTAAAAACACCCTCTCCAGTGTTCTACTTTAAATTAATAACCTCAGCCAAATATGTTTACTCTAGATAAAAAATTAAATGCAATTGGAATATAGTCTTTTTTTAACAACAGAAACAAGAAACAAGACTTTTCATTGCATCAATGAAATGAGTATAATGCTCAAAGTACAAGATATAAAGCAAAAGAGAAACATAACAACACTTGAAAATACAAAAAAAAAATACTAAATCAATACTAGCAGTTGGAATATAGTCATACAATTTGAAAGATAGAACCTCCAAAATTCTATCCTTTGCAACCTAAAACAGATGGAGGCAATCAGTGTAGTTACATTAGGCCCTATAAAGTAAGAAAGATTTGGAGAATATCGGAATAACCAACTAGGGATCTTCTCACTGTTTTCTTTGGATCTACAGCTACACAACTCCATCAGTTTCAACACAGATGAACAATCCATCAGCCAATAAATTTGTTCCTACCTGATGAAAAAGAGGGCAATTTGAGAGCAAGATCAGCTGCGTCGTTTGGGTTTCTTCTTGACATCCTCACGCTACTAACCTCAACGTCTTCATCATCCTCAAAATCGTCTATGTCATCCACGGTCAGTTCCCGAGCTTGAGAGGACTCAAAAGACTCTGATCTAGATACATTTCTTTCAGTTAGTGATGGCGTGGCCATAGGTGGTGGTGCAATCACTGCTGGAGGTGTGTAAACAGGAGGAGGTGTGAAAGCAGGAGCAGGTGGTGGTGCTCTTTTTGGAGGTGACCCTGAAGAATCTAAATCCGTAACCAAGAAAAATTCATCCCCAGAACCCAAGTTATTCTGGAATGTCAAAGATAACTTAAAGATTAGCAATTATTTATTAATATGAATAGATCAAATACAATGGATGAATCGGCGGGCAGAAAAATTAAATTCACAAAACCTACTGCATGTGAAGGAAAGAAAGAAAATAAAACTAAGAGAAGAGTGGGGAATCCATGTAAATCATACTTACCATCTGAGGAAACCCCGTAAGGTCATGATAATCTCTAATTGCTTCAGATAGTTCCAGCATTGCACCTGTTCGACAGATGATAGCATGAGAATGCTTTGAAACAGATGAAACTTAAAAACATAAGAATGGACAAGTCAATTCACCTTTTTTAGCACAGTTAAGAACATAATCCACACTAACTTGGTCTAGATCCACATCGTCGAGGGTAACCGCACCAGGAGGCATTACAACTTTCTTTATCAAGCTACCAGACAGTACAAAATCAAGAAGTGTTTGTCTGTCCCGCCTATAGCGTTGCAAAAGCTCAATGGCATTTTCCCTGTATGGAAGGTAGACTATGTCATTCATCCAAAACAAAATAAATTGAAGTCCAAACAGGCAAACAATAGTAACGCTAAAGTTATAAGCGTTCTATTTAGCCCCTTTTATCTTGGATATCTTTGGATATTTCTTTAATTCATTCAATTTATGAAATTGTTCCTCGTCCAACAAAAGTTAAATGAAGGAAGTCGCTAGATATTCGAGAGACACTTACTCTTCCATGGTGAAGCTCGATGATACTAATAGTGAAATCTCTCAATTTCAGACAATGTGCATCCGTTCCATCTCTGATAGCTAAGGATTCTTCTGGTAGCAAAGGCACAAATAAATATAATGTCATGGGTAAAAGCATTGGCCAACTGGTAATCGAATTCATGATTCATAACTTTGCAAGTGCACGTCAAATGTAATAGTTTTAAGATCAACAACTTTCCCTGTGCATTAATCTGAAGTAAAACAGGCGTTCCTGGATTTCACGTATTCTGGAAATAAATAATTCAAGTTCAAAGTCCTAACCATACCTCGATTACCAGAAACGAGAGAACTGCGCAGAGTTCTCCCAGTCCCAGGAGCTCCAAGACCAGAAGCCACTGGATCCTGCAAATTGAATAGTTTTCTGCAATAAAACACTCCGTCCAAATCACTTCGTGTCGATTATGAAAATCGCAGAAGTAGCAACTTCAGAAACAAGAAAAACTGAAAGAGATTTCACTGGAAGATTGAGAGACGGTAAAAAGAAAGATAACTCCCATTGATACCTTCGCTATGGAGATGGGTGGTCGAAGAAGATGAGTGTCAAAGCAATCGCGATGAGACCAACGGTCAATGTTTGAAGTGGGAATGAGAAGTACGGGCTATGGAAGCTTGAAGTGGGGAAATGGCCGCCTGAGCTAAGAAGTAGGAGATGGATCTAATCTAATGGGTTGGAATGTAATGCGTACCGAAGCTTGAAGTGTGTGTATGTGTGTGTCTATTTACATGTATACTTAAAAAAAAAAAACAATCTTTAATGTCTTCGAATTAGATTTTTTCAAAAAAAAAATTGTTTGTTTTTTGGTTTATTTTTTTTTTCTTTTTTTTACAATTTTACCATTCTTCTTTTATGTATGTATATTTTCTTGTTTACGAAGCTATCCTAACGACAAGGAGAGAAAATGTATTGGTTGTGAAGAGAGAAAATATATTTAATAAAAAATTTATCATTTTAAATTGGGGAGAAAAAATATACTTATTGTAATTCTTTTTCATTTTTCAACTTGGAGAGAGAAAACACTTTTTTTTTTTTCATTTTATGGTTTTTAGCGTCTTTCTTTTTTCATATTTGGTTTTTAATATCATGTGATGTATAACCTTGTTTATTGACTGTTATTTGTTTTAATGTAATATATTTCATTATTTGTTTGATATACATACCAAATATTTTGATTTGTAAATTCAGCATCAGTACGTACTTTATAAAATTATGTAAAAAAATTGGCAAAGTCTCTCCTAAAAAAATGGACCAACCACACCTGTATAGAGGGAAAAAATCACACTCTTGCGTTATCCAAACTTAAAACACTCTTAAAAATTGTTACAACCAATTACACTCAACGACAGTTTTCTCAAAATAATAAATTATGGCGAATATGCGGCCGATAATAGCTCACACATGTTCAAGTCAACGATGAACCATACGGTCATACCGAGCTCATACATATTTACCATCCAGTTTGTACCATGTGTCAGTCAACCATAGCAGAATGTACTAAATATAAGACTGAGAATAATTCACATATGATCCATATTCTCGAGGAACATGCAACCAAATGGAGCTCACGCATATTCATTCCCTGCCACGGTGGCAACTCGAACATCGTATTCACATCCTCATTATTCGTGCTCCTATGTAATCTAGGCCCAAAGTTAAAATCGAAATATCCATCTATGTCCTTACCTAGGCTCTGGTTCTCGAATCTCCGATCACGACCTCTTTCAGCCCCAAAATACCCTAACAACAATAGGTGGCGTTATATAAACACATTCACTTAACATCGGATAGTATTGTTTTAAAACCAAGTATGGTCATAAACACATTTCATAAAATTCAAGCCATACACACTCATAAAATCATGGAAAGTAAACGTATCGATCAAATGTAAACAAAAACATAGTTTCAAAGAAGTTCACAACAAAGTATTTACCAAGTCATATCATACAGTAACGTATGTATAACACGAAACTTACTAAAATTACCCAAAAATTGACTAAACACTTATCCAAGTAGTCTTAGTTTCGATGGACAGCACCCTAACGACATTCTAATTCGAAATATAGCATATAACACCGTGGGTTATTCAACATTAGCATTGAAATTAAATGGGTACTCAAGACCCACTCCATGAAGCTTAAAATCTTACCAAAGTTGTGTTAAAACGCCCAAATTTGAGCTTCCTAGCTGATGGAAATCGGAGAAAATCCCCTAACAGTCCAAACCTAACATCAAAACGTAATCAGTAATGTGAAATCAAAGCCGAAACTTAATGGGTAATTGAAAATCTTCAAGAAATCCAACTAAAAAAAATTTACCCATAATCTTAGATCTAATGAGAGGTAGCTGGAAAAGAAATCCAACTGAATCAAAGAAATCTAGTCAAATTTAGTTTTTCGAATGTGAACCGAACTAAATTAATTCATTTTCAAAATTTCTTTAAACCAGATCGAACAATATTTTTCGATTTCATTGAATTTTCGGTTCGGTTTTAAGAAATGAATCGAAAATTCAATGAAACCGAAAAATGCGATCGACCCGATTTAAAATAAATGTTGAAAATGAATTAATTCAGTTCAATTTACATTCGAAAAATTGAATTTGACTGGATTTCTTTGTTTTAGTTTGATTTATTGAAGATTGGGACGGAGGAAAAGAAAAATGAAATAACATAAATAAATGAAACGAACTAAAATAAAACAATAGAAGTGAGAGTCATTAAAAAACATATCCTATCTCTACTTCATTATTCCATTAGTCAACTAATGGTCAAATAAAGTTAGAGACCATTTATAACTCATTTTCAAACTTCAAGGACTAAAGTGCTATTTTGAAACTTTAAAAACCAAATATATATGAACTTCAAACTTCATGAACCAAAAATGCATTTTACCCTTTAACTTAATAGCTTTATTAGGATAGATTTTTTTAACATACGACCAAATTCAGATATCCTTCCAAACTCGTGGAGTATGTTCTCCAATAAAAATACATTCACACTACTTGGACCATATTGTCCTCTCAACGCATTGTGCATTTGAATTGAAAAGGATGTGAATATTCTAAAAGTTTGTGATTTTACATTTAATTGAAATTAAAAACAGGGTTTGAATGTTTTGAAACCGGTCAAAAGTTTTGAAACCTATTAATTTTCTAAGGTATATAAATGTCTCTCCCACAATTTTACTTATCTTTTTGAATGTTTTAGATTTTAGAGTTAGTTTTGTTGTAGCAAACTAAAAAGTAATTTGGATCACATATATTGTTTTATAAGTATAACTATTAAACATACGAAATTTGAATGTATGAGTTTTAAATGTTTGGAATAATCAATGTTGGATGAACAAGAATTAATGTCTAAAAAGTAAATATTTGTGTTCAATTTAATCATTTATAGAAAATAAAATTAAATAATCACTTAATTAAATGTTAGTAAATTTAAAGTAAAATAATTTATTGTTGTATTAATTAATTATTTAGTTAATAAAATAAAAGACAAAAGAATACTTTTTAACAAAATATAATTAAATTAATTACCAAAAAGGATTAAAGTAATATACAGTAACTAGAGTATCGATAATTAACGATAATAATTTATATTAAATAGTTAAAGTACCATAAATATTAATGACAAATATATTAGTTCAAATAATATATTTATATTTAATAATTAACTAAAAATAATAGTAACGAATAATTGATATTAATTTATAAATCAATTCACCTATATTGATGAGGTTAAAGTTTACCGGATAATAATATCTTAGATTTTAAAAAGTGAAATTCTGTGAAACAAAAGGATATTAAATGTTTGTCTAAAATTTCATGGAGAACAAACGGAACCTAAAAGGTTGTTTGGACAAATAATATCTAAACCCATAATAACCACATTCTTGCTACAACAAATACTATCTTACAGTCATCAATTAATTGCAATCAATATTATTTTAAAACTTAATTTGCTACGATACTAGTTTGATAATAGGTGTGCTGTACGTTTTAAGTAAAGTTTTGAAAAACTTATTTATATAAAAGAAACATGTATAGAAGTTTACGGCTTGAATATAAAGTGAAGATTAAAAAATAAATCTAAAAGCAATTATCAAAAATCATAAAATCCACTGCGTGCAAATGATTTAATTGTTAACTGAAGGTATTAGCAAATCTTTTGAATACAATAATAAATTGATTGAACTTTGACAATTTTATTTTAACATCAAAAGCACGAATAACCACTCAAAATGAGGACATTAAACAAACAAAAAATAAGAAAAACAAAAGTACCATAATAATGCTCCCAGGAAAAAAAGTGTTGGGTTAACCTTCATTTGGAGCCATTCATGCAAAAATACCGGAACATCATGAGAAAATTGTAAAAAATAAACACTTCTGAGTTTTCACATTTAAAACTAGCTTCATTTTTTAAAGCTTGTTAGAATAGATAATACTCAGATTTTCTATATTTTTCAATTCTTACCTCATTGATTTTGCATATTTGGGAGAAAGATTTGAAAAACCAACCAGCATTTTATATAATTTTTGGAAGGACTATTCAAAAAATTGGTAGAACTAATACTCTCCAAAATTTTACGAAAGTAAAAATAATTAACATAAATATCTAAGTAAATCGTGATAGATATCGAGGGAGATGTATAGAAAAAAACTATTCAAACGAGAAAATTGAAGAGACTATTTCTCACAATTTCCGGTCCATCCCTCGTTAAATAAAAAACCCTGGCGACTCCACCTGGTCGATAGGGTTTAAGCATTGGCTGCAACTTCTACTCTTTTTACTCTCGACATACACCATGGACCGATTTACCAAAGACCTCGACAAGGAAATACACAACACGGAGAATTCTGAGAGAGAAGAAGAAGAAGACGACGCCGACGAGAATCAAGAAGATGGACAAGACGATTGGGACGATTGGAATGCAGACGAAGAAGAAGGCGAAGAAGCATTGGATTCGAATTTCTTGTGTCTGTTCTGCAACTCAAAGTACAATGACTGCAACATGCTGTTCAACCATTGCAACGCAGTTCACTATTTCGATTTCCACAGCATCAGAAGGGATCTGGGTTTAGATTTTTATGGTTCTTTCAAACTTATCAACTACGTACGATCTCAGGTTAGTCTCAGGTTAGCTATGTTTTTCTGAGATTCTTTTTGTTCTTTTAATTTCGTGAGTTTCGCGTTTGTTCGATATTGTTGACAAAATGGACTAGAAAAGAGGATTTTTTTAGCCCAAGAGAGAAAGTATTGCAAGGAAATCAAGTGATTCAATTAAGTTCTACATTCATTGAGATTGGGGTGAAAACAATACAAGTATTTATAGGAAAAATAAGAAACTATTATCCTTCAATTTCTACCTCTAACCTAGAAAATCTTCCTTAATCAATCAACTAAACCATTATGCCACTATCCTCCAATTTTGCAGGAACTACTTGCAAAACAAGTTTGCACTAATTTTTAACACTCTCCCTTAGCAAACAAACGATCAACAACACCAAGTGCACTCCTGAATTCTTCAAATTTGACTTTACCAAGAGCCTTGGTAAATATATCATCAACTTGCTCCTTGGAATGCAGTGAAAATGTGTTTCATTGTGCTTTATACTAGCGTGAAACACTGGATTTCCTGCAAGCTTGATTGCACTTTCATTATCACAGAAAAATGGAAGCTGGACCAGCTTGAAGTGGAAAAGATTTCTCCCGTAAGCCTTTTCTGCCAAATACACTTATGGGTAGCCATAGTAGTTGCTACATATTATGCTTCACAACATGAAAGAGAACAGAGGATTACTTCGTGCTGACCATGAAATAACACCTGAACCTGTATTGAAACAGTATCCTGTTGTGGAACGTCAGTCATTTACGTTGGCCGCCCAATCTGCTTCAACAAACTGAGCAACAACTCCAACATAGTAGGAAATATCAGGCCTTGTTATAGTTAAAAAAATTAAACTAGCAACAAGTTTTCGAAAAAGTGTTGCATCAACCAATGGTTTTCCTTCTTATTTAATCAACTTCAAGGAGGGCTCCATAGGAGTAGTCATTGGTTTTGACGCATTCATGTCAAAAGATCCAAAAAACTTGTTGCATACCCTCTCTGTGAGACAAAATAACCATCAAATCTTTCAACCTCCAAGCCAAGAAAACATCTTGCTTCACCCAAACTCTTCATTTCAATACGAATAGACAAAGCATCTCAAAGACTATTAATTTCAACTTCATCATCACCTGTTTCATCTCAACTAGCCGTTTCATATGTTTTATCCTTTTGCAAGCTGAATAGATGTATTCTGTTTATCTTTGTTGTTTTCTATCTTGGGGTTTTTTGTTTAAGGATTAAAGACCCTACGCCTTTTATGTTTTCAGTTCTGATCTTTAATTTCTGCTCTTTATGGACATGATGAGGGCGCTAAAAGGTGTCAACCTAGTTGAGATATCCCAGTGCGCCTACTGATCCGCAATCTTTGCTCTTTGTATATTTCTCATGTACTTAGAGCTTTGTCTCTTTATTATTATTATTATTATTATTATTATTATTATTATTTAATAAAGAGATCTATTTTCTTTGCAAAAAAATCATCACCTGTTATCTTCTTGTCATCAACATAGAGTAGAAATATTATACATCCTAAGGTTGTTCTTTTAACAAATATACTTGACTCTGCATTTGAAGATTTAAACCCACAAAATTCAAGATATTGGGCAATTTACCATACCAAGCACGAAGAGCCTTCTTGAGCTGACACAAAATTTGGAAACTTTTTTTATTTTTTATTTTTTATTTTTTCATAAGAGACGATGTATATTAAGAACAAACAAAAGGACAACCTAAAGGCGAGGGACAAGAAGGCCCTCCCTAAAGCAAACTAAAACAGAAGAGCTTTCCAGTTGTTTAAAATCATGAAAATACTATAATTACTAAAAAGTTTAGTGTGATTTGTACATCACCAAGAAGATGTGTGTTGCGTCACAGTCCAAAAAGACTTAAAAGAATTAACCGTATCATCAAACAATCTTCTATTTCTCTCCAGCCAAATACCCCAAAAAAGGGAACAAACAACACAATTCCAAATAACGTTTCCTTTGGGGCCGAAGATTTTGAGGAAGAAAACTTCTGACAAACCGACATCAACCTTCTCTGGGAAGCAGTAGTCTATGCTGAATAACCCTAATAAGAGAGACCAAGCTTTCCTAGCAAAATCACAATGTAGAAAAAGATGATCAAGGGACTCTTCCTTCTTATAGCAGAGGCAACACATGGATGGTTTGAGAGCCGTATTGAAGAGCTTTCTTTGGATCCTATCTTGAGTATTCAGGCTTCTATAGGCTAGGCACCAAAGGAAGAATTTGACCTTTTTAGGTGATTTAAATCTCCAAATGGACCGAAGCAGGGGAGAGGCAGTCAAGCGCGAGCTAGTAGATAACTTAAGAAACGTGGGCTTCGTAGTGAATTTACTTGACTTATCCACCATCCATTTAATGCTGTCATTCTCAGCTTTAGGAGACCATGAATTCAGGAACTCAAAAATAGCCATAACATTTGTACATTCATTATCAGAAATATTCCTTCTAAGCCCCAAATTCCACGACATGGAATCACTATACCAACAGTCCGCAACCCAAGAGTTCTTGTTCAGCGAAAGAGCAAAAATATATTGAAATTTTTGGGATAGGGGAATAGTGTCACACCAACTATCCAACCAGAACTTGATGTTTTTACCATCCCCTAGCACAATATTAGCAAACCCGAGGAAGACATCCCTTAGCTTCAAAATGCCAACCCACAACCTGTAGGAACACCCTTTCTTCGACACTTTAGTATACCAGCCATTAGGATCCAGGCTATAGATAGACAAAATAACTCTTCTCCATAAGGCTTCTTTTTCGGTAACAAACCTTCGCAGCCATTTCATTAAAAGGGCTGTGTTCTTTTATGTAGAAAACCAAACCCGAGACTGCCATACCCAATTGTAAGTGCAAAAATATCACATCTGACTAAGTTTGCAAGTAGTTTAAAAATACCATCGTTCCAAACAAAGTCCCTAATTAACTTCTCCAACCTTTTGATCATCCCAAGCGGAGCTTGCAGCAGAGAGAAGAAATAGCAAGGGAGGCTATTTAAGACTGATTGCGCCAAGGTTAACCTTCCTCCTTCTGAGAGAGGGATGCTTTTCCATTTATCAATTTAAAACTCCTTTCGCAGTCCACGAATAAAATAACAACGCAAACGACCATCTCTAACAGGCTCCGCTTTGTCTAATTTTGAAATTTTAGAACACAAAGTCTTAATTTTCAGAAAATATTATGAAACCGAAAAATTACCTTGAGTTGTTCTAGGAAGTTTGTTCTCCAAATATTGCAATCTCGTTGTGTTCTTCTGAGTGAACAACCTTTCAAGTGTGTCCCACACTTTCTTTGGAGAATTCTCTTCACGAACCTGCTCTATAAACTCCTTACCAATAGAAGTTCGCAAACCAAATAAAGCTTTGCCACACATGACTTTCCATTTCCTCCGTGCCTTAGCATTCTCCGGGGTATCGTTTGAAATTGAATCATCACCGGAAACAAGATCCCACAAATCTTGTTCTTGAAGAAAAGCTTCCATGCATAGCCTCCAATGGCTACATTATCACCAGTAAGTTTGTCTACACAAATATTGTTTCCACCATTCATCTTCACCGAGTATTTCAACTCAAACACAAAATAAAGAATCCGGACTTTTTGATACCATGTAATGAAAAAGCAACAAACGAAGAGAATGCAAGTTGGAAACAAGAGAGAAAATATTGCAAGGAAGATCAAGTGATTCAATTAAGTTCTACATTCATTGAAATGAAACAATACAAGTATTTATAGGAAAAATAAGAAACTACCCACCAATGCATTATCCTTAAATTTCTACCACTAACCTAGAAAATCTCCCTTAATCAATCCACTAATCATTATTCCACAATCCTCCAATTTTGGAGGCACTACCTTAAACAAAAGCCACTATCTTCAATTAAAGAAAAACTATTTTAGTTTACATTTCTCGCTTTCTACTGAAAAAGTTTTAACTCGTTATTTACCATTTATGGTACTGATCAGGTTGCAGAAAATAGGTGCTGGAGCTGTGGTCTCTTGTGTCAATCAAACCAGGATTTACAGCATCATTTACACAAAATTTTAAATCTCAATGACATAAAGGCTCTTTGGGACGATGATAAATATCTAAAACCCTTCAAGCAAAATGATCCCCTCCTGTACAGTTTTGCAGAAGATGAAGAGGATGATTATGAAACAACTAGAGAAAATCATCCATTTCATGCAAACCAAAACCAAGAAAATGGAATGGAAGATTGTAGTTCTGCTTCACATGGTTATTTGAATGCTGCAAGCAACTTAGAGGCCAAGATTGAGAATACTGTGGAACCCACGGAAACTTTGGGGTTGAAATATGACGTGCAGGAAGACAATCATTTAAAAATAGCCAGACAAAATTTTGATAGAAATGATATAAAAAATGCAAATGAAAATTACTTCGGTTCATATAGCTCTTTTGGCATACACAGAGAGATGTTAAGCGACAAGGTGCTGTTTTACCTCTTAGTCTACTTTTGAACTGAACATCATAAACTGATTTATTATAGAGGGGAATATTTCATTTTTGAAGTAATATATCACCAACATTACCTTTTATGCAGGTTAGAATGGAAGCTTATATGGAGGCTATTTTGCAAAATCCATCTCTCTTCCAGAATGCAGCTGTGATGGATGTAGGCTGTGGAACAGGCATACTTAGGTGAGCTGGGAAAAAGCTGGTGCAGTTTCATTTGAGCTTTTGCAATTGCTACTTTTTTTTTTATAAGAAACATGTAGATAGAAAAAAAGGAAGAGTAACAACCTAAAGGCGAGGGTCAAGGAGGCCCTCCCAAAAGAGCTTTTGCTTTTGCTACTTGTTTCTAGAACATTTCAACATTTACATTCAATTACGTGCAGTAAGTAGAAACAGTTCCTCTAAGCTACATATGTATGTCTCTAGATATTCATCCTGATCTATCATGTTTTTCAATCAAGTTTGCTTGATGTTGACAGACCATACACACTTCATTGTTCATCTAATTACAAAGTTTATGTAATTTTCCCTCTTCCTTTCTAGTCTCTTTGCTGCAAAAGCAGGTGCATCAAGAGTTATTGCAGTTGAAGCGAGTGAAAAGATGGCAGCAGTGGCCACTCAAGTAGTGAATCAACTTTATTTTAGTCATTTAGTTTCCTTATTTCTCTGATGTTTTGTTTAACAGTAGCTACTTCACTGAACTTGTCTACAGATTGCAGAAGACAATGGCCTCTGGCAGAACAGGAAACAAACTATAGATTGTGGCGTCTCAAGTGGGATTATAGAAGTGGTTCATGGTATGGTAGAAGAACTCGATAAGAACATAGAGATTCAGCCACATAGTGTCGATGTATTATTGAGTGAATGGATGGGCTATTGCTTGTTGTATGAGTCAATGCTCAGCTCAGTTCTCTTTGCAAGGGATCGTTGGTTGAAGCCTGGAGGTGCAATCTTACCAGATACTGCCACAATTGTAAGTCTGCATTATTTTGATTCACCTTGTGAGAGGTCTAATCTTGAAATTATATTTCACTCATCAATTTCTTTATCTACTTTTTAGCTTGTTGCGGGATTTGGAGTTGGTGGAACTAGTCTTCCATTTTGGGAAAATGTGTACGGTTTCAGAATGTCTTGTGTTGGGAAGGAACTTGTAAAGGATGCTGCCAAAGCTCCCATCGTTGACATTGTGGATGCTAATGATTTAGTAACTAGTCCTGCAATTCTCCATGTAAGTACTACCCAAATAAATTCTTTATTTTTTTTTGGATAAGAGACAGACTTATATTAAAAAGAAACCCAGCAAGGGGCAAAAGAAGACAGCCTACGAGCAGGGGCCAAGGTAGCCCCTCCCAAACAAACTAACACAAAGGAGCCTTCCAATTGTTAAAAATCATGGAGAGGCTGTAGTTACAAAAAGCTGAGGTATAGTTTGTACACCACCAGGAAGGTGTGTTGCACCACAGTCCAAAAATAATCAAAAGAATTAGACCTATTCTCAAAAATTCTATAATTTCTTTCCTTCCAAATACCCCAGAAAAGAGAACGGAAGGCACACTCCCAAATGATATTGCTCTTACTACCAAACCCTTTAAGAGTCAAACCTTCAAAGAGCCAGTTATCAACCAAAGCCGGCATACAAAGACTAACAGAAAAGGTATTAAAAAGAGCATCCCAGCCTTTCCTAGCAAACTCACAGTGTAAAAATAAATGATCTAAGGACTCAGCGTTATTAAAACAAAGACAGAAACCGAAGGATATAACGTAGTGTTCTGAAGCTTTCTTTGCAACTTTTCGTGAGTGTTCAGGCTTCTATGCGCTAGAGACCAGATAAAGAATTTAATTTTCTTAGGGATTCGACCCTTCCAAATGTGACGCACCAAAGGAAAACCGACCATAGACTGATGCTTGGTGATAGAAAGAAAGGCAGATTTTGTAGTGAAACAGCCAGCCCCATTTAAAATCCACTTAGCACTGTCCTTTTCTCTCCCAGGTGCCCAGGCATGCAATCTTTCAAGAATGGTAACCACACTGTGGAACTCCTCATCAGAAATGTTTCGTCTTAGCCCTAAATTCCATGATGAAGTCTCTGAACACCAACAGTCAGCCACACATTTATCTTTGTTTATGGAAAGAGCAACAATATTTGGGAAGCATTGGGCAAGAGACTGACTACCACACCATACATCAAACCAGAAACTTATATTTCTGCCATCCCCCATAACGAACTCCACAAAATTAAAGAAACAGTCTCTGAATTTCAGGATACCTGCCCAAAGACTGTAAGATTTTCTCCTGGAAGGCAGTTTTGAGCACCAACCATTCTTCTCAATACCATAGATAGCTACCACCAACCGTCTCCAAAGGGCTTCTTTCTCAACAATGAACCTCCAAAGCCATTTCATAAGAAGAGCTTCGTTCTTCTGTTGCAACGACACAATACCAAGACCTCCATAGCAGATTGGCGACGAAGCTATTTTCCACTTAACAAGGTTAGACAGCGGTTTAAAATCCCCGCCACTCCAAACAAAGTCTCTAATTTTCTTTTCCATTCTTTTAATAACACCCTTAGGAGCTCTAAGGAAGGAGAAGTAGTACCCTGGAAGACTGGCTAAAACAGATTGCGCCAAAGTCAATCTACCACCTTTTGAAAGAGAAACACACTGCCACTTATCAATCTTCTGAATAAACCTGTCTTCAATCGACTTCCAGCCATCAAAGGACTTACGAGTCCCTCCTATGGAAAGGCCTAGGTAGCAAAAAGGGAAGGGTTCCACCTTACACCCAAATAAATTCTTTATTAATTTTGCATGCATTGTAATCCACTACTACAGCTTGATGAAATTTTTTCTCACAGTTCTTCTAATCAGGAGTGCTCTTCCTGCTAGGTCAAAAAGAATTATACTTGGAAAAGAACGTGATTACTGGGGCAAAAACAATTTAATGTGCTCTACTACATAGTTTGTGAACCGTTTCTATTTAGGAAGACTATTTCTTGGATCTTTTATCTTATTAGAAATTCTGACTAATATTTTAGTTATGCTCACATCATCACGTACTGGTGGGCTCGTGGTCTTCATTATTAAGGCAGAATTCTTCAGTGATGTTCCTTCACCATGAATGGATAAAAATTTGATCCATTGTGCAATGTTGAAAGGTTTCACATATTATCTGTCCTCCTTTGCTTGATTATGTTTCCTCTCTTCTACTAATGCTTGAAAAGCTCGGCAAGTCTTGAGCTATTTCTTCAGTTACTAGACTAGCGTATACCTCTTAATTATCCATGATTTTTGTATCATTTTAAGAGTATCATATATGTGGTTTAAGATGGTCAGAGTGTATTCTCAAACACTCTTCATATATATGTAAGAAACAGAAAACATTAAGCAAACAAAACGAGAAAGCCTAAGGGCAGAGGGGTGGGCAACCCTCCTCCCAAGAGAAACTAATAAAGCTGTAATATATGTGTATGTGCAATGTAATTGTGAATGTTGTCTGACATGCTTTTTTTTATTATTACTTTCTTGTTCTAGTTTGACTTGACAGTTAATGAAGACATGTCTTCATTCTCCTTTCTTTTGTAGACTTTCGATCTAGCAACTATGCATCTTGATGAGGTAGACTTCACCGCAAGGACCGAGTTGGAACCAAATTTACATGATCCTTCAAACAACTCAAATAGTGTTGAAGTTGAAGCATCTTGGTGTCATGGAGTTGTCCTGTGGTTTGAAACTGGTTTTACAAGCAGATTTTGCAAGGAATCACCGGCTGTTCTGTCTACATCTCCATACACTCCCAAAACTCACTGGTCTCAAACCATATTAACCTTCGGAGAACCAATTGCTGTAGCATCTAGAAAATCGATAACCAACATATCAGCACCAGTAGGCAGCCATGCCTGCCCTGCTGTCAAAATTCATTTGCGTCTTAGCATTGCCCGTGCGCCTGAACACCGAAGCATTGACATTTCACTAGAGACTACTGGGATTGCCGGTGATGGTAGAAAGCGCCACTGGCCTGTTCAACTCTTTACACTAAGATAGAGTTTGCAACCGTTAATGACAGACGCTTGGATCCTGAATCAGCAATTTCATATGGAAAACTGGTCTGATTTTCAATAATGTGTCAGGAGCCTGTACTATTCCATTCGTGGTACTTGATAGTAGCAGAAGATTCATCGATGGAGTTTTCCAATTTTGACTCTTAATTGTTCTTGATAAAGTTAAATTAATAGGCAATGAGAATGTAAACGAGTAAAGCTAACTTCAGGTCCATATTGCTGTCTCCAATATCATAGTATGCTTATCGAGGCTATTAGTTTTGTTTTGATTACTGTATTCGATTGTTGTATTTTCACAACATAATGAGGAATTTGGGTTTTTAGGAATTCACTAATCTGCCTTTACAATTGCGTTGAATAATGGGCCTTGATGCAAGAGTTTGATATAATTTTGGGAAGGGTTTCTGCGTACAACCCTAGATTGCAAGCTTGCTTATATTACATTATTGTTTGGATTGAAATTTTCATTGTGGTCTGTTTACCATTAACGCCCATCCACATTTTTTAAAGGGCTAACAAGGGTAAATGCAATTACAATTAATGAAGTGGATATTTGCACCTTTTTTTTTTCAAAAAAATAAAATTACAAAGAATCTTGATTCAGAATGGATTTGACACAATCTTTTAAAAAATAAATTAAAATGTTTTTTCATAACTAATGAAATCAATTTTCACAGTGGTAAAACTTCCGATTTTATCAAAATAAAATATTAACTTCAATACGTGTTGTAACTTTTAACTTTGGATTCAACTTTCATGACACCTACACCACCGATTTTAACGACGTTAGATTGCGATTTTTTTTCTCAAAATAGTTTTTTTAAAAAAAGAATTGCAGCAGTTATTCAAATTTTAGTTCAATATATAGTTGAGAATCTGAATTTCTTGAGAACGTACGGTATTATTGTATTCTAATTGAACTATAGTTTCGATTTTTAAGTTAAAGGCATGTAACATTTATCCAATTGTAAAATCCAATTTGATGGAATCAAACTTTATAAATACTCTTGATTGGCTTGGATTTGCAGGTTAGAGAACATGCGGCTTGCTATTCGTATTGTTCACGCTGTCTGAATTTTCTTAACGAATTTGCCTTAGGAAAAACAAGGTCCAAGTTTTCGTGGGTTAAGAGAAATTGCACTGTATACTCAAGACGTGGAATTCAATGTCCAATGTCTGAATCATCTAGAAAAAAAAAATGTATATCTCAATTCCCAAGGTCCATCATAGAGAAGAAAAGAGAATCAAAGATTCTATCACCAATCTAGAATATTCCATTTCATTGAACTCTTTCAAATACCCGATACCCGAATAAAGAATGTTTCTCAACTGCAATTTGCGTTCTTTATTTAACTTTCAGATAAAAAAATGTGTTTTTCGACTGCAGCTTAAATGCGTTCTTTCATTAATATTTTGGCTCTCTCTTAATTTTAAATATAATTTTAGTTTATAAACTTTCAAGTTGATTTCATTTTATCACTTTAGACAATAGCATGAAAGCAATACTATTTTGATCATTGTACTTTTAACTTTGATTCATTTCGGTTCCATGCTTTGAACTTTTGTTCATTTCAAACTCTTTACTTTAAAATGTTCATTTTAATCGTTGTACTTTTAACTTTAATTCATTTTTAGTTCTTATAATTTAAAATAGTGTTTAGTTTAGTCCATTCATTTTTCTTTTTATTTCATTAGATAAAAATAGTTATTTCATGAAATTTTAAAAAACAAAATGAACTACAGTTAAAAAGTATAATAATCAAATTGAAAATTTTGAAAATAGAAAGATCAAAATTGACCACGGTTTAAAGTAAAAGAACCAAAATGATCAAAAACCTAAAGTACAAAGACCAAAATAGTATTTTTTTTCATAAGACCATTAGAGTATTTAAACCTAATAATAATAGCGATAAAAGTCATTTTAGCCTTATCATATTATTTTGTTTCTATCCTATAGCTTGAAACATACTCACAATAACACGTCATTATACATCCTTAAAACTATGTTATTTGTTCATTAAAGCTAAAGTGGAGGTTAGAACGAAAAATGGTTATTTTGAAAAAAGATCATACCTTTAAAAAATTCGGCGACTAAACCATAGCAAATTCAAAAGCTAAAGAACCAAAATAAACATTTGTAAAGCTGAGCAAATGAAATGAAACTTTAAAACTGACGGACCAAAATGAAATTTGTACCCCTTTTTTCATCTAAATTCAAGTTTTATATACATCTTTTAGAAAAAATATTCGCCTTGTTACACAATACCTATCCTAGATCATTGGCACATTTGCTAGTAAATCGTAATAAGATAAACAAAGCTGCAGTAAATTAAATAACTTAAATCGAACACAGCTAAGATTGAACTAAACTAATTAATCATAGCCAACTACAAATTTCAGATGGATGCCTAAAACAAGGGGAGTGGTGGCGGCTATTCTACACAATAACTCACCGCTCAATACAATACCCCCGTGGTAATACAACTTTAGAGAGAGTATATTCAGAGATATATGTACCAGTGTTGGGGAAATTGTAAATTAAGACTCAGGTTGTTCTGATTTAATAGGTGCACCGGAAGATGATCCACAACTTCCATTTTGTAGGTAAAGGCTGTTAGCAACCAGGGAATCACTGACCAAACCAACGTCCGCGTCGTCAAAATTTAGTGTGCCCCGGAGTTTCCGTGTACTACGTGAAGAAATAGAGCAAATTAGCATATTAATGATGTCATCTTATCTTATCTTATTAATTTTTTGTGACCATTTTATTTTTGTTTTTGGTTTTTAACAATTAACATGATTGCTCTCATTTTCTACAAATATTTTCATATTTTTAGAGTGAAAGAGTTGAATTCTGCAGTTAAATTCCAAAAACAAAAGAAAATTAAAAAACCACCTCTTTTTTAGTAAAAAATTGAATTGGTTATTTGAAACATTGTAGAAAGTAGAAACAAGATAAATACATACAATCTAAGAAATGAGTGTTTATAGACTTAATTTTCAAAATCTAAAAATAAAAAGTCAAATGATTATCAACCGAACCACTCCGTGTTCCTAAATTCTGAGGAAGCAAGGACACATCCAAAAACTATGGTTTAGTTGGATAACAATTATTATTATTATTTCTTTTTTTGAAAATTGACGTTGGCTTCCTCTCAATTTTTTTTTATTGTGATTTTCATCATTTTCAATTTCAATAATAAAAACAAGTGTTTTGAAACTTTTTTTTTCCAATTTTCAAGAATTGACAATACAAAATGGATAACGATTTTTTTTTTAAAAAAGAATTATATATAAAAAAGGCCCTAAAGGCCTAAGTTGGCGTGTTTGAATTGAAGCATACCCGTTCAAACGGTTGTTGATGGCAGTAAGGTCTTTTGACGGGCTTTGAAACGCATGAGTGCTCTCTCCAACGCAAGCGTAGTAGCTTTTTGAACTATGTGAAATCAACGCATCCATCTGCACACAATTGTCAAAATTTGGTTAAATATTACACATATATATGATGCTGCTAATCATGGTAACTTACAATTGGTCACTTATCACCATATGATGTGGCTTCGCAAGACCAAATCAAGGTCCAACCAAAGATAACGCAGAAATGCATCAGAATAAAACGTCTCAAAGATGGACGACTTGTGACACTGACATACCACTACAGGGTGAATATAAAGGAACCCTACGGATCCACTAAAAAGTCCACACCTTTAAAACAAGTGCCAACTTTGGGCTAGTTTTTTGCATGAGAAACCATATGAGAAAAAGATCATCGATCAAACGGATAAGAGTATGAGAAACAAACTTTCTTCCCTCTTTTTTCGGGGGGTATGATAAGCAACGAGTCATATCAGAAAAGATGTGTGCCACACAATGATCGTTGAGAATAATAATTTAAATTTTTTTAGTTTTTTAAAAATTATTGATGGTATGATTATTATCATTAAATTTACAAAAGGAGGGCAAGAAGGCCAAGCCAAAGAAGTTAAAGAAGACTTCTCCAATTAGTCAAAAGAGTAATAAGATTTTATGAATTGAAAAAATTAGTACATTTGCACCAAGTCATAGAAAGAAGTCATAGAAAGAAGTCACAGAAAGGTAAATGATATGATAAAAAAAAGAAGGGCAGGGCACGATTATTATCTTAAGTCTTGTATCAGAATAAAGATAGAACAAAGATTATTGCATGCTATTTCAAGAGGTGAAAAAACGATGCTTACTGTGTAGCCCGTGAAACAGCAAGAACACTAAAAATAATATTATAGCCCAAAGTTCTTTTTTTCTTTCTTTTTTCTTTTTTGACAGTATGTCGGTGAAACAAAACCTCAAACCTCAAAATTGATAATACAAATTTATATCAATCAAGCTATGCTTACGCGCAACGTTAAAAAGAAATAAATGGCAAAACAAAGTACATAATTTTTCAGATCATTTACAGACACAACTCGACAAGATAGAACATGATAAGGTTAAAAGAAAACATTCAGATGATACAGTGAGCCAAACTACGTATATGAAGAAAATATATTCCAACCTCTTTGCTCGGTACGGAGGGTGTCATATACCAATTCAAAAAATAATAAATAAAAAAAATAAAAAGCAAACAAACTACTACTACTGCTAGAAGTATAAAGAAAAAAAATATTGAATGTATGATTATACAAATACCTTTGATGATCTTAATGGAGAGACATAGACATTATGTGCTGAAGATACTTTCTTAGGTGACATATCGGGAAGACTTGGAAAAGGAGATAACTTAGGTGATCCAGGACACGGTGCTGATCATTAGACAATAGAAGACCGAAAAATATATTTAGAAATAATATGCAAGATAATAAACTGCAAATAGGACACCATTACAGTTAAATAAACTTGATCAAGGGTACCATCGCTGTCGTTGTTGACTTGAGGAACCCTGTCAGTTTTCATGGTTGATCCAGCCGGGCCAATCTCAACGAGCAAAGGTTTTACAGAAGGGATAAATATTTCATTGTAGAAGGTAATTATATCCACATGATCCTGTCCTGATCTCTGAATCCGGAGCATTCAAGGAATTAGACTTGCCATTACAATGTGCATTTAGTCATTAAACTCTGTTTAAATAAAATAGAATAAAAAAGAAAAAATAGCATACCCCATTACGGCGTGCTGAAGACCAATCAACAAACACATTGCGGAAGACTTGTGGTTTACATTGTGGTTGCTTCCTGTAGTTGTATATGATTTCCCTAAACGTGAGGCTCAATTGAGATATCTGCAACATTGTTTATGTTATGATAAAATAAATAAAAAAAATGAACCAAACGGCATCGAAATCTCTTTCAACATCCTTTAGAGCAAACCTTTGCAACACCATAGAAACAACAAAGGATAATCTGGTCGATGTGACGATTAAATAATATTGATGTCTTTTGACTGAGTATCTGTTGGAAAAGGCAGTAGACATTCTCCCTAATCTGATGAGACAACTGCAACTTTTCCACCATACCGTTGACTCTTACAGCAGCCAATTTGGTGATCTAAAAGTTGAAAATCATATGAAGCACTTACACAAAAATAATAATAATAGATAACTGTGATGGGAATGGGAAATAGAAAAGTGAAAAAAAAAACTATGAAAGTAATGTCAGAGATGACCACCATAACTTTTAGTCACCACGGTGAGTGAGCTCATATTTTCAACATGTGAATAACAGATGCAGGTTACACACAAGTAAGCTATTTTACTCCCCAAATTCAATCACGTTGTTTGAGTAATAAGTCAAGTACGTTGATCAACTCATTATGTTTCTTACATTGTCATCTTACTATCCTTTTAGAAATAGCGAATTCGAATGTCCCAAAATGCTTTTATTTGCCTTTTTTTTTTTAATTCTCTTTATACTGCGGAAGCCAGAAGTACACATCCTTAACCTTCTCATACTAGTCACATATTTAAGATATCTTACACAATCATATATGTTAAAGACTGACCACTACATTACCAATCAAAAGCCAGAAGATCGTGATACCTTGCTAAAGAAAATGTTAATTCCAGTTTCAGCACACGTTTCTCCACCACCTCCAGGATTAGGTCGAGTAGGACTGAAAATAAAGAAGCATGGAAATAATAGTAAGGTAGTAATCAAGAGATTGAGACATTTGAGCAGTAGCACTTAAAAGATGCTGAATATACCTTGCAAATGCCGACTGTAAAGGAGGTGGCAGAAGCTTAGACTTAATACTACTGAAAGCCATGAGTCGGTCCTTCACTGGAGAAGTAAAGGAATTCCGTTCCACTAGTACACTTCTTAAATCTGTGCACAATCTTTTGGGTGACCTTATATCCCCATTCTGACCTGAAGGGTAATAATATAGTCTACGTTCGTAATTGAGGGAAAGAAGAGACATATTTGTTAAATTAAATGCAAACTTTTTGACTCGGCCAAACTCTGAGGCAGTAAAAAATATTCCGATCTATCAAGGATAAAACAAAAAAATTGATTATTTCAGCAAACATTAAAATGACAACCAGATTGTTTCTGCCAATGCTGGATTTTACATGTTCATGCGTTAACTAATTGTATTTTAATGATATAAACCAAAGACGAAAACAAGAATATTCAGTCACCTGGCAAACTCTCATGCTTTTGCAAATTAGGTATGGCTGATACCCCAATACCAGAGAAGTTAATTTGAACAGCAATTGCATCCAAAGATGGCATGGGTTCAGCTAATAAACCCAGACGATTAATTTCTGCAGCAAGGCCAGGTTTAGCAACAATCAGGGAGTTATACATTGATGAACCTTTTTCCCATACCATGCTCTCTAATAGCCGTTCTTCCAAAGAATTGAGATGTCGCCTCAATTCTCTAGGTAGCGATTCTTCGTGACGAATGAAACTTTCTATCACCTTACTAAGGTCAAAAGCTGTTATGCCAGTTCTCTCCAATACTGCAGGAAACAACATTGTAACAGTTTTATGCGTTGCCAAAACCAATTCGGCAGAACAAGCCAGCATACATCTGTGGAACCTCTCATTAGTCAGCAATGATGTCAAATTAGTCACATGCAGCATCTGTGACTCTGCTCTGCACATTGCTTCCAGAACTCTATAATATAACTTCAGTGCTTCTAGTCGTCGTTGTTCTGCCCAGATGTTATCCATGAGGCTTGCACTTTGTAAATTTCCAGCTATACAGCGCTCACCTAGAGCAGTATTAGGAAATATAGCCTCTAGTATAATGTGTGCCCTGCGAACTACATCATTAGTTACATCCCTATCACATGAAGCCAAAAAGCGCTCCATTTCCACTGAAGGTTTTGCTGGAAGTGGGGAAATAACAGTTCTGAGCCACTTTGCCGTTGTCATGGCTGTGCTAACTGGTGTAGCAGCAATTTTTGCGTTGCCACTATTAAGAGTGCCATTGGCATGTGAAGCGGGAGAGCGAAGGGGAGACATTGGACTGGTTATTGGACTGGTTATTGTCCTTGCAGGAGAGCACATTGAGTCAAACTTCCTCTGAAGAGATTAGAACCAAAATCATAATCCACATAGGGATTTTTTTTTCAAGAAACATAACATTTTATTAATATAATAAAAAGAGTCTATTGCTCAAATACAAGAAACATAATCAGATATGAGATGCAAAAAGCTTAAACTGAAAAAATAAAAGCGTTCCAATTCAAATTAACATTTAATAGAATAATTTGAAAAACGATCCACATAGGAGTATAAGAAAACAAAGTAACACTGATGTTGGTTACAATGGGATTGAAAAATTTGCAAACTCAAAAGAAAATACCTTGATGCCACCCATTGTAACAGCACCTGCTGACAAGCTACCTGACCCAAGTAAGCTGTCCTCGTCATTAACAAATACCCGCTCATCAAGCTGCTCACCTTTATTATATATTGCATCTTCATAGTCCTTTTCAAGAATTTCCAAACTGGATGAAAGAGATGGCTCCTCCATTAAGCCTTCAAAGTATATCAAACCCTCTGCAATAAAATGCAAAAGGAAGAAAAATGAAATTTTATGAGGGGCATAGAGTGCAACTAATTCATCAAATGAAGCACACTATAACAGACCAGTGTCAATATTTTCCAAGCTTTTACTGTTACACTCAGAAGCCAAACGAGGCTTCTTCTTCAAAATATCTTCTACCAAGCTATTAGCCTTTTCCATAACTTCCCTCAGTTCTTCCTCCGAGGTGTCATAGACGTCACAAAGTGATCCAAGCAGATCCACTCCTTTTCCTCCTTTTTTAACTGGACAAAATATAAGCAAGATAAGCAACTACAAGAAAACATGACAAAATAAATACATAGAGAATATTACCAAGGCGTTCAGAGTCAAGAATGTTGAAGTTTCTGAAATGAACCGGAACATGAAGAATTAAAATAGCCTGTAAGAGAGTTTACTTCTTGTAAGGTTAGGCAGACATTTTTACATATATTCAACATTACATTGTATAAATCAGATATGATTAGCCCCCTGATTATTATGTTCAAGTTTGACCAACGGAAAAAATAACTTAAGAACAGCAGTGAGCCATTTATAATTAGACCATTCCATTATCCCTTACTAGTATAGTCATAGATTCATAAAGGAATAAAACTCACCAAAATGGAAACCAAACCATTAGTGCAAGTCACCAAGTCCTTAAAACGACTGAAAGCATGTACACGAAGTGCCAAAAACAACAACCATCCAAAACGATGGTAATCGGATAAGTAACCAATAGGGCAGGGTATAGCTGACTTCTTTTCAACATTAGCATCATTGGTGGAGAAGAACTCTCGGTAGACACGCTTATAATACCTTGAAACATAGGTATGATATAAAAATTTGCACAATGCAAACAAACAAAGAAAATAAAAGATGTTGTGACAAAAAAAAAACTATTTAGAGGCGCTAATGAATCTAGCAAATCAAAGAGAAATAGTAATAGTAATAATGATGAAAATAACTAACTTGCTTAAGAGGCTCAAATGCACGAAGTTAGCCTGCAACTCCTTTGCCTGCTTAAATGAAAATATACAAGAAAAACCATAAGTGACAATTGTAAGAAAAGACAATCTTGATTAAAAAAATACATGATGACATCACAAATAACCCCTCAAAATGTATGCCTAAAATTACTGTACCTCCAGTCTATTCTCCCAGTCTGCACCATAGAGATTACTTAATACTGGACCAGCTTTAACAACAAATTGAGGCAGCTCTTTAAAAAATTCTACAATGCTGTATGATAAGCAGGATAAAAAAAATTAAAGTCTCTAAAAATAGGGGCTACTAAAAGTTGGGGGGGGGGGGGGGGGGGGGGGGGGGGATTCCCAAGGAAACTTCCCTTAAACTTACAAACCCTAA
>JBBPDJ010000002.1:0-19312 GCA_037974625.1 Cucumis cinereus | reverse complement strand
CCCATTTCAAATCCACTTCACTCCAACCACCACCGCCGCCGTCAAAGCCGCCACCTCCACCACCGTCCGCGATGGAGAATGAACTCCTCGATCGTCACACGAACAGTCCGATGACCAGCATGGCTAACTCTTGCAGAAAAAAGGTCCACACAGCCTGCATACTGCCAATCCCAAAAAAGATGATCAAGGTCTTCATCCGCCTTCCGACAAAGCATGTAACAAAAAGGCCCAACAAGTGAAGTCCTCCTAACAAGCCTATCAACAGTGTTAACCTGGCCAAGCAAAACTTGCCAGAAGAAGAAAATAACTCTCTTAGGAACCTTGGTCCTCCAAACCCCATTAAAAACAGACATCCTAGAAGGGAAGGGATCCAACAACAGACTAAAAAAAGACTTACACTTATATCCATGACTCAGATTGGGACTCCAAACACGAATGTCCCTCCTTCCCTCCCTAAAACTACACCCCTCAACTAAAGAAAGAAGAGAGGCAACCTCCGTTGTTTTCCTATTAGTCAAATTTCGCGAAAACCTAAAAAGAAGGACCAAATACGTATCCTTACCATCCCCCAAAAAGCAATGAGTAGATCGAGAATAGGTCGGAAGCTCGAAAGAGCTATCTTTCCAAGGATTACGGTGAGTGCCTTTAACCCCTTTCGCCGTCCATTCAAAAAGATGGGTTCCATGCTTACTCACAATAATCTTATGCCATAAAGAATCAGACTCAAGGGGCAAGCGCCAAACCCATTTGGCCACCAAAGCTCTATTGCGAATTTCTAGATTACCAATCTCTAAACCCTTCTAACTCACTGCGCGCTGGCGCTAAACTGCTTCCGAATTGACCAAATGAGGACCGTGACCTTCCTCCACCCCTTCCCACAAAAAATCTCTTATATTTCTCCATGCTCTTACACACCGAGCTAGGGGCCCTAAAGAGAAAAATAATACATCGAGATCCCACTCAGCGCTGACCTAATCAAGGTTAATTGCTAGCTTTTGAAAAGAACCCTTTCTTCCACCACCGATCTCTTACGAATTTTCTCACAAACAGGATCACAAAAAGTCAAAGCTCTCATATTTCCACTTAGGGGAAGCTCGAGATACGATGAAGGGAAGGAGCCAGCCTCGCAATCAAACACCTCTGCCCACCTTTGCAACTTAACTTGATCACCTTTGCTCTTATTAATTTTTAACCCAGACATATCTTCAAAGAATACCATCATATGGTTGAGAATGGAAATGACTCCTCTTTACCAAAACAAAATAACATTGTATCATCCACAAATTGAAGATGCGATAAAACAACTTTATTCCTTCCAATCCTAAAAGGATCAATAATGTTTCCTTCCACCCCATATAAATGATTCAACTCAAGACATTCACCACAAGTAAGAACATGAAAGGAGACAGAGGATCCCCTTGTCTTAAACCTCTGGTGGCTTTAATCAACCCTCCAAGGGTTCCACTGATAAGGATAGAATACTTCCCGTTCCACACGCACCACCACATCCACATCTACATCCACATCCTCCATTTATAACCAAAACCTTTTTTCATCAGTACTCTATCCAAAAAATCCCAATCCACATGGTCATACGCCACTTAAAAATCAAGCTTAAGCAACATACCTTCTTTTTTCCTCGACCTATACTCCTCAATGGCTTCATTAGCTATAAGAGCTTGATCCAAAATCTGCCTTCTCGCCACAAAGGCACCCTTGGCCTTAGAAATAGTAGAAGGCATAACTTTAACCGATTAGCAAGAACCTTAGCCAAAATCTTATAAACACAAGTAATAAGACTAATAGGTCGAAAATACTTAAGCCTATTAGCTTTATCCTTTTTAGGAATCAAGCAAACGAAGGTTTCCACCAACATATTTAAAAGACCCTTTCCAAAAAATTCCTAGAACACTCCCTCCAAATCTCCTTTGATAAGATTCCAATTGTCCTTAAAGAAAGCCATAAAGAAGCCATCAGTGCCTAGAGATTAGTTCCTATCACAGCTGAAAACAACCTTTTTAATCTTGTCCATGGTAAAAGGAACCACCAAATCCTCATCCTCCCTAGTAGAAATAGAGCTCCAATCTATACTCTCAACAAACGGCTTGACCCTGACTTCAGGACTATAAAGACTAGAGAAGAATCTAATGATTTCCTCCTCAATCACCTTACCATCTCTTGTATTCTCCCCATTGTCTAAAAGCAGAAAGCCTATATGATTCTTGTTCCTTCTGCACTCGCCATTGTATGGAAAAACCAGTATTACAATCACCTTCCTTAGCCCTCTTAATTTTATACTTTTGGTTCCAGCTAACGTTTACCTTCATGATCAGTTCAACAAGGTCCCCTTTTAAATTGAACCTCTCCTCCTTGATAACGTTATCCAAGGGTCCTCCCAACTCTAGGGCATCAATCTCATCAATCCTAGCAACAAGCTCCTTCTTTCTAATACGGATATCTCCAAAAACATCTCTATTCCACCCTTTAAGCTGACCTTTTCAAGCTCTCAGCTTCTCCATAAACCGATAGCCCTCCCATCTTCCTTGAAGTGGCACATTCCACCAAGCATAAATATTAGCTTTCCCATCTTCCTTGAAGTGGCACATTCCACCAAGCATAAATATTAGCTTTGAAAGAAGGATGATCCAGCCACATATTTTCAAACCAAAAAGGATATGGACTCCATTTCAGAGGACCCAAAGACAAAAAGATAGGCCAATGATCCGAAGCAATGCTAGACCCTCTTGACTACTTGGGGATTCCAAACCACTCGATCCAGGCCTCCGATAAGAGAAACCTGTCAATCCTCGTTGCGGCCCTGTCGTTAGCCCAAGTAAACTTATCGCCAACTAAAGGAGGATCAAACAAACCACTATCGTCAATGAACTTATTAAACATTCTCATGGATCTAGTAATTCTCCCACCAAAAGCCTTCTCATTGGGGGAGCGGACGACATTGAAGTCTCCCACCACACACCACCTCAGACTATAATAACCATAAAGATCCCCCAACCTCTTCCAAAACAACCCCCTTCCTCAAATTCTCGAAGGATCGTAAACTCCTATAACCCAAAACTATTCACCATCATTGTCCAAAAAAGCAATAGTAATGGAATGTCTACTCCTAACCACTTCCGTGGCAACACACAATCTCGAATTCCACATCAAAAGAATCCCGCCAGACAACCCCTCAGCATCCAGAACCTCCAACTTCACCCTCATGCGCTTCCAAATGCTAGCAATTCTCTAACAAAGCTTACTTCTTTTAGTTTCCATCAACATAATAATATCCGAACACTCTTGGCTGAGCACCTAATTAACCAACCTCCTATTAACCTGACCCTCCAAACCCCTAACATTCCAAGAGACAATTTTTAACATTTTAAAGAAGATGACCCTACCTCCTAGAGGCTTTCTTACTCTCGTAATTCACCGAGCTATCCAATTTCTTTAACTCCCTAGATAGCTTATCACTACCCTCCTTACGTTTTCTCTTATCCCTTCCTTCTGTCACTACCAACCCCTTAATCCCCTTTTCGAATTTGTCTCCCTTGACCTCCACTTTGTTAATTCCAACCCAAGCCCACGCCTCCGACCTCTCGACCACTTTATTTTCACATGGTAAGGAACCTTGATTATCAAGAAGGATTTGATGGCCTCACGTAACCCCAACAGAACCATCATTGGTAAGAAACACCTCACCAACTCCTGAGCCAACACCCACAGCATGGAACTCTCCCAAAGAATACATAGGCGAAAGGGGTAAGGCACAACTCGAGTATCCCTAATAAGAATAGGAGTTCAAAAAGACCGAAAGAGAAACATAACTCTCAAAACTCGATTTCCTAACTCCCCCACCCAAATTGTATTGAACCAAAGACACAATGTTAGATGAAAAGATACCAACTCCGATCTCTGACATCCCAGAACCAACATTCTTCTCAGACACACCCATACCAAACGAAGGACAAGGGACCAAAGAAAGGAGACCTACCTAGCTTGTCACACCCACTGAACTTACCACCGGGTAGGAGTTGGGATGTGTCCCCCTTGCCTGACCATTAAGCTAGTTTTTGTTCATGGGCAAAATTTATTTGCTTCCAGCTTCCACTTTCTCCAAGTTACTATCAAAAGGCTTCAAAGAATACATCCAAGAAAGAGTGTTTTGAAGACCACCCTCTGAGCGCAACTCTTTAGCACTCAAGGACCAATTAGAATCTTTTGCAGTTGTCGACGACAAGAAAGCCTCACGAATTTCTCCCTCCAAATCACCTGTTTCCACCTCCAAAGACTTAATTAATGCTAGAGTTGACAAGAAAGACTCGTCTTCGAAATAGCTGACAACCGATGGGTATGATCCAAAGTCCCTTTCGTTAATTCTCGGATCCGAATACCCATCTCCATTGTCCAACTCCCAGTGCATCGCCGTGTGTTCGTCCATAACTTGAGAGGAGGGTTTTTCAAGCCCAAAAAATTTATGAATCGTAGGAGGGTTCGAAATTGGAACTTCCCCTCCTTTTGGGCCTCCACTCCAAACTTCGTGGCCCACTTTTGATATTTTCTTTAGACAACAAGGCCTTTTATATAGACCCAAACGGATGCTCAATAGAGAACGGATGCTACCCGATTCAACACAACCCAATTTCAAGTTGTTCCCGCGGCCCACTTCGTTATAACTCCCTTCTTTTCCTTTAACCTCTTCAAGCACACAGTGGGCCTTAATCCCCTCAAGCCCAAAACTTCCAAAGGAATTCAAATTGATCACGTGACTCCCCTTTTCCTTCCTATTCTGACCTAACGATATACTAAAGGACCAAGGGACAACCATAGTCGTACCCTCTTCTAACTTCTTCTAATCAAGACCTTCACCACTTCGACCAACACAAAATCTCACCGAAAATGCAAACTTCAAGTGATTCGCTATGCAACAAAACCAAAATAAATCCATCTTCACTGCCTCATGCCTTGAAGCTCACTTCCTTCATCCAATTTGAGTTAATCAAAGGTTCTTCTTCTTCATCTAAACCTCCACACCAACCTACCTAGGATTCGATAAACTCCCTTGTTCATAAGAAAAGAGGAACATCTAGAGTCATGACCCACCCACCGTCGAATTCCTGCTTTCTCCCACTCTTCAACCACTCGAAAGTCCCAAAGTTGTAAGGAAAAGTCTTAGGTTCTCAAAGATGAGGCAAGTCGAATGAGGTCTTCTGCCTCTGAGTCTGAATGCAAATCCCCACAACAAGATTAGCACATAAAATTTTGAAACCAAAGATGATAAACGGTGGCTGATCGAACAATTGCTTTAGAGTCCCCTAATCTATGGAAGCCCTCGATTTCTTGATAATCACCGTCGATTCACACTTGAACCCAAAATCCATCTCCTTCTCTGATTCATCTGAAACTTCCTTAACAACATCTATGCTCCCTGAAAAGATTTTGTTCCAATATGCTTCAAACTTTTCCTATGTTTTTTAACAACACCACTGGTGAATGTGCAACCTCTTTTCCTTTTAAAGTTGAGGTTCTTTGACTGACTTTTGGGGACCTAAAACGACGCTCCGGAGCATTCCCAAAACCTCCCCTATCAACGACCGTCATCCACTTCCTCTACTGCCTTCCGATATAAAAATCCGCATTTTCCTCCCCTTGAAAGATTCTAAGGATAATAATCCAAACCTACCTCTTGAATTTTCCAACACTACAAGAAGATGAAGGCAAAATCCAGTTTTCTTCTCCTCCAAAAATCTTTAGGGTGACTCAATTCCGAAGCAGCCACCAAACAGTCGTTAACCCAAGCTGAGGTACCTAGATCCAACTCAATCTTACCCGATTTCCTTCCATTCCTTTCCTCTATCTCCCAAGGCTTCCAACCTCAGAATCTTTCCTATCGATCTTGAACTTACCCATCTCTTAAATTTTCTCACATTTTGAGAGCAAAGTTATAGAGAAGTAAAAGGCAAGCCCTTATTTTGAAACGGAGACGAGCCACTTTATTAATAATAATAAAAGGGACCAATGCTCGAGGTACAAGAGTATTATACAAAGAGCAAAAAGGACTATGGAAAAAAAACAAGCTAAAACTGAAATACAAGGCATACCTAGGCAACATAAAATGATGACAACCTAATCGCAAACAAAAAAAATAACGAGCTAATTGAAGCAAATGAAATTCGAAGAGAGCTACAAAACAAAACTTTCTAAAAAAGATCCCACTTGAAACTGAAGTCTTGCACACCAAATCTTCAAAATGAAGGGAGAAAGCGAACACTGAGAAGAGGCAACCAGATGCTTCAAGACTATCTTGCCAAAGCAATCCTTTGCCTAGAGGAACTCGATAAAGTCTTCCAATCCATAGTTTTGATAACAATGCTTTGGCATCAATGGTTCAAGGAAGAAATAGGACCCAATAATCAGCAAAAAAAAAAAAAAAAAAAAAAAAATTCCTATCCCGAAAAGGTAACCCCAGCAGTTGCTCTCGATTGGCAGGCATGAAATCTAGACCAAATACACAAAATAACTTTAAATTGTTTCGCCAGCTGGGGAAACCTGCATTCAACGCCTAAAGAATCAAAAGCAAGCCCTTATTATTCTCTACATACCCATAACCATTCTTTTAAAGTAGGCAAAACTTGATGGTTGCTTCAGAAACTCAAGAGTAAAACTAGAAAATTTTCAACATTGATGCCCTTGCTCCATTAGTATAATCTTATAAAAACTTAACATCCCAAAACATCCCAGCTGCAAGACATTAACCACGAGAACATGTGTGGCAGATTATGCCAAAATTTCTAAATAGACTATTAGAATAATCCCTATCAACTCTATTACAACACTTATGTTTCTGAAACATAATCCCTTCCACTCCCAATATGAAATGAAATATAAGTTGGAAGTTTTTGCTATAATGAATATGGAGAGAGGGTAAAAAAAAGGCTTCTCGTTGATGCAAGCTGTGCACTTAACTTGTACGAACAAACCTCGAAGAAAAAGTTGTGCCAATTCCCATTTAACATTCCAGATTTGATAGAATAATAAATCGGCAACTCCACCTAAACTAACATAACGGATCTTTTTGCGACAAAAAAAGTAGAGGTGGGGATTTGTTTCCGACGTCAAGGGCAAAAATGAGGGAGTAGATGTTAAACCGAGTTATGCTCATGATGGCAACAAGCAAGGGGCCGTATAGTGAACAACTAGGGACGGAGACGGGGACGGAGAAGCCATCCCTGTTCCCACCCCGGAAAAATCCTTACTTTCAAACCATTCAAGAACTCAATAGCCGTGTTCTCAAACACCAAACAGACAAGAGAATCTTTAATGAAATGCAAAATAAAAACCGCGCCCCGATTACGAAAACGCTCACCTTCTTTATCCCATATCTGGAGAGGTTTGCTCCTACGAAAAGAAAAAAACACAAACAAACAAACAAATATTAAATAACAGATCAGATCATCAGTCCTATGAATTTAAAAGGCAAAACATTTGACAGACCATAAGCCCTGGCTTCGAAACATCTAAACATACCCAAGGCTGAATAATATAGAGAGAAATCCGGACTGAAACGTATTTTTGAACATTTTAAGACAGTCCGCAGCTACGCTCCGCAGGCTGCAATGTAACCGCAATCAGAAGCGTCTTGTCTTGTATTATCAGGACTCGGGTTCAAGTGGTGAGATCCGAGCGCTACAACTTCGTATCCAACCGTAGCGCGAACGATTTTCACGAGGTAGCGTGAGTATGAGTCGAGCGGCGGCGAGCACGGCGGTTTCACCGTTTGGGCGTCGGAGAAGGGACGAAGAACAACAAAATTCGAAGCCCGCAACTTCAGATCTGGCGTGCGCGTGAGCTGGACGACGAGTTGAGTAGCGCGGCTATGGTTAGGCTTCGGTTCCGGTGGCGTTCAGCGTTTCCGGCGAGAGGGACGTGCGGTAGAATGAACGAGAGCAGGTGATGAGGGAGGGGGTTGTCGCCTGCCTCAGGAAAGAGGAAGAATCTAGATTTCTCTTTCTTTCTTTGTTTTTTTTTAATTCATTTATTTAAAATGACAATAATAATAATATATAGAAAATGACGTATTTTCTTCGAATTAAACTTTTTTTTCTTTTTTTGTCCTTATTATACTTTTTTCAACCCTTTCAAAACTTAAGTCTTATTCTAAATTAAATTGGTTCTAAATTCTCTTATCAAATAATTAATCTTTAAAAATAAAAAAATTTATTCTGAACTTGATTTCACAACTTAATAAACGTTAGTGTAATTAAAATATATGAAACAAGAGTTTATCTTAGGTGAGTAATGATTTTTTGTTTATGAGGGCAACATTTTGATTTGTATGAATGGTGGTGGTCAAATTCGCCTGACTTAATAAACCTAAGATTTTGAGGATTTGTCCAATAAGGAGTTGAGAACATAACTACTAGAGCTGAAATTCACTTAGTCCCGCCTTTAGGGTGAAAAAATGAATTCCTCCCTTAAGTGCGGACTTCGGGTTTTGAACAATGAGGCTCATTCCTTTGAGAGCGACACAACGACAAGATGAAATGCTTATGGTTAGTATGTAAATAAAAAGCAATCTTGTCGGTAGTAACTACTTTTCCTTACTTCTTCATCATCAACCATAAACTTCCAATGATGTTAACAAATAGAATAGAGAGATCATAAATTCTCTAACTCTAGATGATAAACATATGTGTAAATACGGTATCCAAGTGCCAAATAACATACACGATAGCATCGACGCCTTAGAATATATGAATGAAAAAATAGAAAAGGGATATTGGGATATCTCAGTCTTTGATGGATTAAAGATACATGAAGAAATTGCAGACCTGTTTGGTTCCAAAAAATTCAATCGTGACGATGAAAAATTAAAACTTAAATACTATTATGGTAACAATGGATAAAAATAGTACAGTACTAAAATTTTAAATCAATGACATTGATGGTCTTTTTAGAGGCATTGACGAAAAATGTGTCTGACTTTTTAAAATTTAGAACTTAAGTTGGTAAAAATGCTTTTCTCATTTTCTTTTGTTTTTTATTTTCTTTGTTGTTATTTTCTCTCCTTCTTCTTAGACATCTATTTTTTTTTTTAGTATTATATATCTTTCATATTCTTTTAATCTTCCTCTGACAAGCACTCAAATATGTTATTTTCTCTTACTTTTTCGTTCTTTGTTCTTATTCTTATATTATTTGGTGAGTGAAATTATGTTCAGGTTCGCTAATGTTGTAGAACGAGGTAAATGGCAGATATAGACAAAGAAAAACAATCTGTGTGAGAGAAGGAAATGAAGCAGAGTTCTTGGGAAGAAAGTAAGGATAAATCGAAAATTTCACATATTAATAACGGAGCAATAAGATATGGTTATTTAGAATTGAGGCATTTGTCAACTTAGGCATTAATTGGACACGTGTCAGCATTTCATTGCAAATCACACCGGTGACAGGCATAGCTACTCCAATTAATAAAAATTCGCTGTTCAAGAAGAAAAGAACACGAAAACCTATAATTACTTGATCACTTATGAATTTTCATTACATGTCCGTGTCAGATCTCGCGATCTCAAAATCCAACGGCTGAACTTCGTTCGCCCACGTGGAATTATTAATAAATCAGTTTAATAACACAACAAATTTAACCGCATGTTGGGGAACCGTTTCTTTTCTTTTTGATTTAGTTTCTCATCAACGAAATCTAAACTTTGCGGCAATTTTCGTTCTCTCTGTTTGAACTCAAAATGAAAATTTTCTATAATTTTCTCAGTTCTTGGTGGCGTTGTTCTGCAGAATAAAAACCTCGGGAATTGCTTGGAAATTTTCTCTGTTCTTCAACTTTTTCTGACTCGCCATCCGTTCATTTCTGCTAAAAGGTTCGGTATGGACTGCCGATCACTGTTTGCCAATCATATATTTATTGCAATGGTTCCAATTATATAGGAAGGGATCTTGGTTTGTAATTTGAATGGGCTTGGCTCGATCACGTATAAGGTTTGACGTTCTTGCGGTAGAATTGTTTTTGAATTTTACGATTCTTTTCTCAATTTAGTTTTGGAGATCTGAAACGGAAGTCTTGCCTGCTTCTTATTCTTCGTCTTCTTTTTTTAGTTCCCGTTTTATTTGATTGGCGATAAAAGTATATAGCGTTGGGGGAATCTATTATGTGTCAATGTTTTTTTCCTAGGATGAATCGGGATGGGTACATGTGAAGAATTGAATGAATTCGGTTCTTCAATGCTATGTATCGTCCATTTACTAGTCCAATAATTTAAGTGCACCTTTTCTGTCAAAATAATAATAATAATAAAAAAAAGTAAGCGCAACTTTTTTGTAACATACGCTTCCCTGAATAATTTGATGAGCCTGCGTAGTATTAGGTCGTTGGTCAGGTAAAGGCTGACCCATCGCTGTCTCGCTGTCTCGGCTGTGCTACCGGAGGCTCTGGGGAAGTCGAAATAGGAGAGCACTCATCTTGGGGAGGCATCGTGATGCAATCATATCACATCTGAACTGGGTGTGTATATTTTTAGGCTTTCACAGTTTTGGTTTGTATATTCATAACGATACCATGAGTGCTTTAGGACGTCCCCAAGATATGTTTTCAGATACCGCTATACAATTACAACCCATCTTTGCTCAATGGATATAAAGCATACTACGTCAAATCTGGCGCTGCATCTGAAATCGTTCGGTTCACCCGAAAGTCCTCTTTAGAAAATGAATGAAAAGCAAACTCTCATAGTTCGGAGCCCAGCTCCAACTACTTCTTCGTAAGTGAGGTGAGGTACTTCTTTCGGTTTGTAAAGGGGTCGCTGGTTGAAGTAGCTGGTCGTAGTCAGTTTAAACACATAAATCCAGTCCACGCGCAGGCAACAGCAGCACCAGCTCTACGAAGTCAGAATCGAATCTTTCTGTTGGCTTTCCCAATTCATTCGTGAATCAGAATGAAAGGGCTAGAAGCGCTCTGAGGTTGCTGTTTAGGCTTCGATTTCCTCTCATAAATAAGAAAGGGGCAAGGGAAGAAAGCCAATGTTCTGAATTATTGACAATTTACTAGTGCTCCAATAGTCTGGGTTATTTTCATAATCTGATTGTTCACCGTCCCTCCTCCAAAATTATACATAGTTCCTATTTTTCATAACAGAAATATCTTTATAAACTACATAAATTATATATAGTTCCTATTTTTCATAGAAGAATATCTTTATAAAGTACATTAATTCCAAAGTTTTGCATTTGCTGAATGAGAATTAGGTTTTATGTTGTTTATTTTTCCTACAGAGTTTCTATTTTTATTGGGTTTTTAAATCGAGTTTCTTCCTGCACAACAGTCGGGGATTTGTTGAATACAATTGGTTCTTTAAGGATATTGATTATCATCTATTGGTTTAAAATTTTTCAGATCGGATAATTTCACCTGAGGAAGTTTGTTGTGATAGTGATCTCTTTAGAAAGTGGTTTAACTATGGTCACAGTGGAGAACGCAACAAACAAGAAAGAAGATCGTCTACCTAGAGAAGCAAGGGAGATTTTGCAGTCATTGGCTACCAAATGGGGAGATGAAATTGATTCAAGTGCATTGCAAATGATTCCTTTGAAGGGAGCGATGACCAATGAGGTCTTCCAAATCAAGTGGCCAACTAAGACAGAGGATGTCTCTAGAAAGGTTTTGGTTAGGATTTATGGTGAAGGCGTAGAAGTGTTTTTTAACCGAGAAGATGAGATAAAGACATTTGAATTTATGTCAAAGCACGGGCAGGGACCTCGGCTTCTAGGGCGATTTTCAAGTGGCCGAATTGAAGAGTTCATCCATGCAAGGGTATAGAGGTTTTATTTTCTTAGTAATGATGCTTTCACTTCGATTTTAATCTTCATCAAAGTAAAATCAGATTAAAATGATGTCACAATCACAAGTACAACAATTGATAAAATACTTTGAGGTATTATAAATTTGTGAGACGGTGATCTCTAATCTTTGTTGTTTTGTTGTATTGGAGATCCGATGTTGCTCATCAACTTCCTCCTTGATTAACGTAGGATAGCAATTTGACGAGTTATGTGCCACAATGCTAACCTATACCCATGTATCTAACTCCTTTCTTGAACCTGGCTTGTTGATCTTATCAACCCATTTTTTCCTGGCAAATTGCATAGCGTACTTGTGTAACTTCTAACTTGTTATTGCATATCTTTTTAAGGTTCTGTTAGATAATGTTATACCAAACAGCATTACATGTATTTCGTTGTGTTACCTTCATAATTTGTATCAGGCAAATGGAATTTAACATGATGTTAGCACCTTTTATTTTCTAAAGGCAGAATACTGATTTTTCTTCTTATAGTTCTGCTCTTGTCTTGTTGATATGATTGTCAGACACTATCAGCTGTGGATCTACGTGATTCAGAAATATCTTCTCTTATAGCTGTTAAAATGAAGGAGTTCCACGATCTCGATATTCCAGGTCCAAAGAATGTGTGCTTGTGGAATAGATTGCGGTATGACACTTGCATATATATTAGTTCTCTCTTCGCTCGTTATAACTCTCATGGTCCTTTCACATATATATTTTTTTTCTTTTGTATCTTCAGAAATTGGCTAATTGCTGCCAAAAAATGTTCCCTGCCTGAAGAAGCCAAAGCCTTTCACTTGGATTCTATGGAAGAAGAGATTTCTCTATTGGAAAAGGACCTCTTGGGTGATTGTCAAAGTATAGGTTTTTGCCACAATGATCTACAGTACGGAAACATAATGCTAGATGAGGAGACTAGATCAATAACTATAATCGTAATATTCTATTTCTACTGGATTTTGATTTATTTGCTGTGGTGTGGTGTAGAAATTAATGAAATGGTTCAAATGACATAAACTATGACAACAATCTTTTGCTTAGATTTTGTTACCTTTTTTTTATAATTTTAGGCTCGTTTGGGTTTGATGAATATGAACCCAAGATTGATTCTCTAAAATTAATCAGTCATGAAGACATGAACATGTTACCGTTGCTTGATCCATTGCTAAATTAGGTTTATTTATTTATGACTATTATTATTGTTGCTTTGAACCCATCTACAATCGTTCAGGCAAGAGAATATAGATTTCAGTCACGTTACTCATTTGATTTTATAATTTCCTATCACAGGATTATGAATATGCAAGTTATAATCCCATAGCCTTTGACATTGCAAATCACTTCTGTGAAATGACAGCTGATTATCATACAGATACTCCGCATGTTTTGGACCACACCAAATATCCCGGTATGTTTTGTATAACTCTATCAGTATGCTTTTATGCACTTGGTTGTGATTGAAGGGCAATATTGACTTCTTTATGCTTAATAGGTTTGGAGGAGCGTAAAAGATTTGTGCAAATATATCTGAGTGCTTCAGGTAATTTTATAATATTTTCTATAGAATCGGAATTAACAAGGGATAAAGTAATCAGCAGCAATATCCAGTTCTTGGTCGTAGAAATGCAAAATACGCCCCTTCCAAGTACAAGTGGTTCTTGGTTTTGTTTCCCTAGAAGTTGGATCTGTTTTACTTAGTGCAACAAATGTTGGGTATGGGAATTTCAACCTCCAATCCCAAGGAAAGGGGTATGTGCTAATTATTGCGAAGCTATGCTCATGTTGGCTTGAGAAGTTAGATCTGATCTTACTACGTTGTTTTGTTACCTATTTGGATTTGACTCCAATATCTATTGCATCTAATTTTTTTTAGTACAATAGGAGTAGGGGGATTCGAACCACAATTCTTTTGATCGTTAACGAATCTATATGCCAATTGAACCTGGCTCTATTTAACCCTATGGCATCTGTTAATAGCTGTCAGATGGACTGAAGTAATTGGCACCTTGTTAATTTTCTCATTCTCTTCTTTGCTTATTGCCATTCCCCGTCTTAAAATTCTGGGACCCTTCAAATTTCTGGTGTCTACCATTTAAGGAGTACCCAATTTTGAGTGATGGAAATAGATGTTCTCAAAGATCAAAGATGCATTTGTATGGGCTTATATCGTTTTGAGAATTTAATGTCTTGAGCTACTAGTTTATTTGGGACCTCAAATTATGTTCACACATATGCAGGTCATCAATCCAGCGATGCTGAGGTGGAGCAATTAGTCCAAGATGTTGAGAAGTATACTCTTGCTAGCCATCTTGTTTGGGGCCTCTGGGGAATAATATCGGTAATTTTGTTCTTCAGACATGTCTCATTATGGTTATTAGCCTTAATCGCACAATCTTTTCAAAATGTCATGGCCGTTCTTTTACTTTGTGCTAACTGCTAAGTAAGTAGTTGTTCTGTTCCCTAATATGTAACATGTATTTGCATATTCGTGATATTATTTCTCGCATGTACTGGAACTAGATACACCAACTATTTTTTCAATCATGTTCTGTACATATACTTTGCTTCTAACTCAACTCCTGAACATCCTTATCATTGATTCATACATGTTCTCTGCAGGAGCATGTGAACGATATTGACTTTGATTACATTGAATATGCGAGGCAGAGGTTTGAACAATATTGGTCTAGGAAACCTGATCTTCTGGGTCAGGAGAAAACGACTCGTGTATAGTTGGTGAGTTTTTGTTTCCATGTGAAAATCAATAGGAACGTTTATGGTTTTGAAGATTCCATGTAATGTAAGGTATTATGATTCCTTATTGACTTTGTGAAGAACTGTTGTATTTGACCTCCCATGTTGAAGGGTCGCTCCAAGTGAATGTAGTGTAAAAGTAAATGAACAAAGAAATTTTCTGTCAGACCAACAAACTGAATCAAGATGATGTTAATAAATCCGATAATATTCCTCTGTAATATGTTTGTTGTACTTAAAAGTTGTATCTTGTTCTTCATTCGGGCAATGGTGTTTTTCTAGTACAACATGTAGATATGGGGATTTGAACCTCCCATTGCAAGTCTAAAGTAAATTTATTTTTTTGGACTTCCATAATTTGGATCTCTTAAAGAATATAATGCATTTTCTTTTTTAGTTTTAAAGGGCATTATGGAAAAAATTGAGCAAAATTGAGCTTATTGTGGTGATAATTACGTAGGTCCTAGTTGATGACTATTAGGATATTGTTTGGTAACAATTTTGTTTTAGAAAATTAAGCATACAGACACTGCTACTTTCAACTTTTTTTTTCCCTTGGTTATCTACCAATAGTTTAAAAAATCAAGTCATATTTGAAAACTATTAAAAATAGTTTTTAAAAAGTTATTTCTGTTTTTGGTATTTGACTACAAATTCAACCATTAAATTTAAGGAAGCGGTAAATTATTATAAGACATGGAGAATAAATATACTTAATTTTAAAACAAAACAAAAAATAAAATAGGTACTAAAATATACTTAATTTTAAAACAAAAACAAAAAATAAAATAGTTACTAAAATATACTTTGATTTTTTACTTTTGAAAATTAAGTTATGTACACATACATGGACATTCATTCAAACATAAAAAGTTTTTAGGGAAAATTTTTAAGATTGGGATGTTTACCACGAATTTGAGAACAGAAAAAGAGTAATGATTAAGCATCACAAGTTATTTTTTTAAAAAATAATTTTCAATTTTATTGTTTTGCGGTTGATAGATGGAAAAGGTCTACAAGTCTTTTCCACATAAAAAATCCATTTTCAAAACAGACCAACAGTATACGGACACGTAGTCCTTCCAAATCCCACTCAATTCCCAGGCCACAAAACGGTCATCTGGTGTAAAAATATCTCGTCTATCCCCTAAACCCCGAGGGCAGCCAGTTTGAATCTTCGTGAACTCTCATCTCCGCTGAAATCCCAAGCAGTTTTCTCAGGAATCGATACGTGCTTTGGAGAATGATGGCTTGTGCTTCACAGGCGCTGATTGCTGCAAATTCATGCTCGTTTACGAGCCATAGAGCCATGAGAAAGTCTCAGAGACTCTTCAATCAAAGTGCTTCCAACATAGTTTTCACGGTCAGAGCTTCATCTGAAGATTCCGACTGCAATGTCGACGAATGTGCCCCAGATAAAGAGGTTGGCCGCTTTTTAATAATTCGTAACGCCTCGGAATCGATTGAATTTTGTCTTAATCTTGTTAGAATCGATTAAAATATGTAATTCAACGTTTTAGGTGCAGCTAATTGTGCACTTATTTTGTATACTGTAATCTGATCCTTTTAAAATTGTTGTTTACCAAGAGAATTTTATTGAACAAATTTGGGGGCAACATTGATGTTCCGATTTGGAAGAGGAGTTAGGCGTTGATTGAGTTAGTAAGGTCGTAGGCGCAGTCGTAGTAGGCACAGTTGGTACCGGTGGAATAAGCTCTTCACCGGAAGTTCCTGAGCTTGTCGCCATTAGAAGAATTTTTTTGAAGAAGCCTTGCAGCTGTAATGCTATATTGGAAAAGGAAGAATATAGAAAAACGTAAAGAGAAAAGCGCAGAAAAGCTCATTGAAGAGAATTGTTCATTCATGAGAAAACTAGTGCCACATACAAGAGCTGATAGGACAACGAATAACACAAAGGAGAACGGGAAATACAATAAAAAAAATAACTGTAAGATCAGAGATAACAGAAAAGAAATACTGAAAATATATAAATGAAAAAATTCTTATTAGTGTTTATCAATTTGATTGATTGAATTGTACAATTTTTATAATTTGAACTTCAATCGTACTCAAACCAACTGTTTAGAAGGAAAAATATAGTCTTGAGACTCATATTGGAATGAACTAGATTTACGATTCCATTATTTATTTGGTGCTTCTTCTGTAAAATTACTTTCCAAGTCCACAACTAGTTGTCAAGAGTTGAACACGCGACATTTCTTCTTTTGAAGAATGAAATTATGCTTATGACTAAATATATTTTATTTTACAGCGTACTATTTGGTATGGAAATATTGCATGACAGGCACACAAGAAACTTTAAGATAATTCGTGTTGTACTAATTTGAAACTGGTACAAAATGCCTTAACGGTTCAATGCCTATTGCAATGCAGGTGGGGAAAATAAGTATGGAATGGCTAGCTGGGGAGAAAACTAAAGTGGTTGGGACATACCCACCGAGGAGAAAAGGGTGGACTGGCTATGTAGAAAAGGACACTGCTGGACAAACAAACATATATTCCGTCGAAGTAAGTATGAATTTTCAATGATTGAGGATCAAAGTTCTATTTCTGGGTTATCGGCTCTTGTAGAATTTGAATACAGGAATCAGCCCGGATAAAAAGGAAACTTGTTCAATGTAATGCTTATACAAAACACTTTATGCTCATCTGTAGTAGAATTTGAATAAAGAACTCAGTGTAGGCACAGTGTTTTAAAAAGCTCTCTCAGATGTGTGTCTCGCGCACTTAGGCTCAAGCCTAGATCTGGCACCTCGAATTGAACAAGCGAGGCTCACAAAATAAGGCAAGCCTCTGGTGCGCGCCTTTTATGAAGCCCCATGGCTCAAAGCTCTACGCTTGGCCTTTTTCATTATTTCTAGAAAATAGTAATAATTAAGGGTTTTTTTTCTTTATTAACTTAAAAAATCAAATTTACTAAGTCTAAAGGCAAAATTTCTTATGTTTAGTTTCTTCATGTTACCACTTCAACTATGCTTTCTCTTCTTAATGTAGTACTCCTGTATATGGTACGCCTAAAAAAAATTATGCACTTTCTTTTTTGCCTTGTGCTTATGCCCCAGAAGAGTATTGCTCTTTATTGCTCCACACTGTGTAGGCGTTCATTTGATCAAGTTAAGGTGTATGATTCTGTTTCTGAAGATTTTAGCAGCCAAATTTTATTAGTTGTACTGTTCATGTCTGTTTTCATTAATTGATGCCATTGCACTATCACTTTCAAAGAGGACACATCTTCTCTCTCTAAAAAAAATCATTGACTAAGATAACAATATATTTCCATTTTATCTGGCTGGTTTCATGTTGTGTTTAGCTACCTTCACTGGTTGATTGTTTCTGTTTTTTTATTTTTTTTATTTAAGAAAAGGATATATCATTTGATCTCACCAGCTTAGGTTCCCATTTGTAACCATTTTATTTTTGGTCTTCTTAAGCTTTTAAACACTGCCTCTACGTATAATCTTCTAGTTGGTTTACCAAACTTTCTAAAAATGTTTTGAGAAACCAAGTCAAAATTTGACAATTAAAATATTTAGGTCTATTTGATAACCATTTAGTTTTAGTTTTTTTTTTTTTTTTTTTTTTTTTTTTTTTTTTTTTTTTTTTTTTTTAAATTTATAAAATTTATAAGCCTACAAACATTCCTACCCACCTCTAAATTTATTGATTTTTCATCTACATTTTACCAATGTTTTTAATACGAAGCCCAATATTGAAAACTAAAAAAAGTAGTCTTAAAAATTTATTTTTGAAATTTAGAATTTGACTTAGAAAGAAAGATGCCGATCATGGTAAAAAAATTGAAAAAACTGAGCTTAATTTTCAAAACGAAGAACTAAAATGAAATTGTTACTAACCAAAAAGCTTAGAGTTTATTATTGGAATTTGGATTAAAAGCCTGCAAAACAAAATGTGAGGAAACAACCATAATTTTTGAAAATATAAAACCATAAACAAAATGGTTATCTATTGGAGCGGCACACACGATTTAATTACACTTCCTTTTTTCTTTATTTCTTCACTTTGAATGTTTAATCACCCTGGCTCTTTAAATTGTGTGTACATGCAGCCAGTAGTTTATGTAGCAGAAAGTGCTATAAGCTCCGGGACTGCAGGTTCTTCTTCTGAAGGAGCTGAGAATACACTGGCAATTGCTGGTGGAATTGCACTCATTGCGGTCGCTGCAGCTTCATCTATACTGCTTCAAGTTGGTAAGAAACCACCTGAAGTGAAGACTGTCGAATACACTGGACCCTCACTCAGTTACTATATTAATAAGTTTAATACACGAGAAATTGTCCAACCACCGGTACAAAGTGAACCCGAATCGTCCTCACAAGTTGACAGTGTCACTCCTGAAGTAACACAAATTCAAATTCAATCAGACATTCCTGCTCCTGAAGTAACGGATATACAAGTTGAATCCCAAACGACAGAGCCATCCTCTTCGGCTGTATCCAGTGTCTCGTAGGCTAATTGAACCAAATTCGTGTGAATTGTTTGAGGTTTTACTTCTGTATTTATCCGTTATATGGATATTGGTCCTCAGCTATTTCACTACAAAATGAAACATAATGTTTGCTGATATGTTGTTCTGCAACTCCATTTTTTGGTTGTTGCATAAATCTTAACAAAGCATAAGTTCTTCCTTCAATAAAATTCATCATTGTCATTACATAGAGTCACAA
>JBBPDJ010000001.1:18196827-18208999 GCA_037974625.1 Cucumis cinereus | reverse complement strand
CGAACCCCGAACCCCGAACCCCGAACCCCGAACCCCGAACCCCGAACCCCGAACCTCGAACCCCGAACCCCGAAACCCCGAAACCCCGAACCCCGAACCCCAAACCCCAAACCCCAAACCCCAAACCCCAAACCCTAAACAGACTAATTAACCCTAAACCCTAAACCCTAACTCCAAACCCGAAACCCGAAACCCGAAACCCTAAATCTGAAACCCTGGACCCTGAACCAGAAACCCTAAACCCCACACCCCCCAAACCCTTAAAACCCCATCCTTGAAACCCGAAACCCCGAAACCCGAAACCCGAAACCCTTAACCCGAAACTTTGAACCCCACACCCCCCAAACCCTTAAAACCCCATCCCCGAAACCCCAAACCGAGACTCCAGACCCGAGACCCCTGACCCCATACTCTTGACTCTAATTGGGTCAGTTTAACAATTCCACCCTCAAAATTTGGTAATTAATTGCAATTATGCCATTAACTTTGAAATTTTAAAATTGAGCGTTGCACCTTATCCAAATATTAATATTGAATTCTATATATAAATGATAATAATTGTATAAGTATGAAGGAATTGTTAAAGTGACCCATTTGAACACAAAGTATAGCTAGGGATAGTCTGATATAATTGTAACTAGCACCGTACCCTAGTTTTTAACAATTTTGCCCAAAAAATGTCAAACTAAACTGTAATTTTTATTTATCTAAAACTGCCTTCAAACTTTCATCTTTTTCTTCGTGGCTTCATGAGAAAACTCCATCCATCATCCTCTAATACCAGACCAGACCATAGTAATCGGCAGGCAAGGTATCGGAGCAACATCAAATCCACTTCTTTCCCTCTCTTCTCTTCCAATAATGTAGCATTCTCTGAGGTTTTCACTTCCTTCGATTTTCCCGGCTGGAACGCAATCGATGGCCTGCGAACGATTTCTCACTCTTTCTTCCCCATTTCCCAATGCCAGGCTCGGGACCCTCAAGCCAAGAATATGGTGTCGCCCATATCCCTCAATATTTTCTCAAATTTCAACGCCGTCCAATTCTCCAACCGACGAACACAACGATTCTAAGAAGAAGAACAAGCTGAATTTCCTCCAACTCTCTGTTACTCTTACTATACTTTCAACCTCTCTTCCTATGTCCAGCGCTCTCGCGGCCGCCGCTTCCAAAGAAGTGAAGGAACGAAGACGTGGACCTAAGAAATCTTCCGCCAAAAAAGTTGAAGCTCTTTCGCCTCAGGAGCTGCTTTCCTGGTCTCAGGGACTTCCAGCTATCTCAAACCGGATTCCCTATACCGAACTCCTCGATTTGAAAAGGGAGGGAAAAGTTAAACATGTAATTAAAATTCCTAACGGGTTTTTGAGGGTGAGGTCGGAACCAGTAATGGTGATTCTGGAGGATTCCAGAGTGTTGAGGACGGTGTTGCCGTCTGTGGAGAGTAATCGAAGGTTTTGGGAGCTTTGGGATGAGTTGGGGATCGATTCTGTTTGTGTTAATGCATATACACCTCCTGTAAAGCCTCCTGACGTGCCGACACCGTATTTGGGGTTCTTGGTGAGCGGACTGGACTTTATGTATTCTTTTGTTAAACCTAAGAAGGAGTCCAAAAGAGCTGCAGAGCTTAGGCGTGAGAGGAAGGAGTTAAAGATGGAAAAGACTATTGCATTGGCGAAAATGAGGCAGGAAAGGGAGATGATTGAAAATGCAATCAAGATGCAGAAGAAAGAGGAGGAGAGGAGGATTAAGAGCGAGACAAGGAGGAAGAAGAAGGTGGAATCATTACGTGAAGCTAGAAAAAACTACCAACGTATGGCAAATGTGTGGGCAGAAATAGCCCAGGATCAAACTGTGGCAACAGCCCTTGGTTTGGTATTTTTTGTTATTTTTTACCGGACCGTGGTATTAAGCTATAGGAGACAGAAGAAGGATTATGAGGATCGATTGAAGATTGAGAAGGCTGAAGCAGAGGAGAGGAAGAAAATGCAGGAGTTAGAGGGGAAGCTGGAAGGTACAGAAGGTGAGGATGATGATATTGAGCAAGGAAAAGGTGAACAAAATCCTTATTTGAAGATGGCTATGCAATTTATGAAGTCGGGTGCTCGAGTTCGTCGGGCTCATGGCAAGAGGCTGCCTCAGTATCTGGAGAGAGGGGTAGATGTGAAGTTTGAGGATGTCGCTGGGCTTGGGAAAATAAGGCTCGAACTTGAGGAAATTGTGAAGTTTTTCACACAAGGAGAGATGTACAGGAGAAGGGGTGTAAAGATACCAGGTCAGAATTTATTTTTATTGGAAGAACTCTTCTTATTAATGGTTTGTTAGTACTACATATGAGCATTCTTTTGGATCCTAATGTAGATTAAACTATGCACGAGTAAATTCCTGCTTTAAATGGAAACACAAGGTAACTGGAGCTGTTTCAATAGGATTCTTCATGGCTTAAATGTTTATTAATCAGGTGGGATACTGCTTTGCGGTCCTCCTGGAGTGGGGAAAACTTTACTAGCAAAAGCAGTTGCTGGTGAGGCAGGTGTTAACTTTTTCTCCATATCTGCTTCTCAATTTGTGGAAATATATGTCGGGGTTGGTGCTTCACGTGTTCGAGCCCTGTATCAAGAAGCAAAGGAAAATGTATGTCTGTTCTCATTTGCTCAATTTCATTTCGTTTTAAACCTAAATCTTCTTAAGGAAAAAAACACTGTTTAGTTTGTTCTTCTCCATTATTTGAACACTAAAGTCTGCTCACTGATCTCTGGGGTATATCACTATTGGTGGTGCTCGGTTAATATAATATGATTCCCTTTCTAACTATTATCAGGTTTCATATTTCCATTTCCTATTTTTATAAATATCAATCTTGTCCACTTTCTTGTCTTCTAATTTTCCCAATTCGTGTGGTAGAATTTTAAAATGTTCTGTCGGATTCACATTTTCTTCAATATTATGTTGGTCATGATAGGCTCCATCAGTTGTTTTCATTGATGAACTAGATGCTGTTGGAAGGGAACGTGGTTTGATAAAAGGTTCTGGAGGGCAAGAACGTGATGCTACTCTTAATCAGGTTTCTGGGCTAGAATTATTGATTCTGCTTTTGTGAATCGTAAAGTCCTGCTTCGTGCTTAATGGTCTGTGTTGCTGTTTTATGCATTTCAGCTTCTTGTCTGCTTGGATGGATTTGAAGGCAGGGGTGAAGTGATCACTATTGCTTCCACTAATAGACCAGATATTCTTGATCCAGCACTTGTGAGGCCTGGACGATTTGATCGGAAAATTTATATTCCTAAGCCTGGACTTATTGGTCGCATGGAGATTCTCAAAGTAATACAGTTTTCAATTTTAATAGTGTTAGCTGTTTCACTGGTTCCACACTTCTTTGATGAAAGTAAATGTACAATCAAGATTCTTTTAAGGTTCCAAGACAAATGTTTTTCCTTTCTCTTCTGTGATTATAGGTTCATGCGCGAAAGAAACCTATGGCTGAAGATGTTGATTACATGGCTGTAGCCAGTATGACAGATGGAATGGTTGGTGCAGAACTAGCAAACATAGTTGAGGTTGCTGCTTTAAATATGATTCGTGATGGCAGAACTGAGGTACTTTGCTAATTGTTCCTCAGACTAATACCATGTTACTTCTATCATTAACTTTTGGAAAAAGAAATGCAAAGTGTTAGATATTATATTAAATTTGCCTTCACCTATCAGCTTAAGCTTTTGGATTGAATCGGTGATTTAAGATGGTATCAGAACAGATGGTTCAGGGTGGTTTTGTGTTCAAGTCCTACAATGTTATTCCCTCCCCAACTAAAATTGATTTCCACCTGTTGGTCCTTTCAAATATTTCAAGCTCACTAGCGAGGGAAAATGTTAGATATTATATTAAATTTGCCTTCACCTATCAACTTAAACTTTTAGGTTGAATTGGTGATTTTTTTAAAAGGAAACATATCTCTTTATTAAATAATTATTAATAATAAAGATACAAAGCTCAAAAGTACATGAGAGTTATACAATGAGCAAATAACCTAAGGATTAGTAGGCGCACTAAGACATCTCAACTAGGTTGGCATCCTCATAGTGCCATCATCGTGTCCAACTACAAATTACAGAGCAGTTTACATCAAATTCACTAGGCCAAAGCGATCCTTTTCCCCATAAGCTAAAAAGATACCTAATGATAGCAAAGAGATACAACTTTCAAACGCTTGGAAATTTAAAGGAAAACACAGAAAACATGAAGACGTCTCTTTATAACGATTAGAAGATGAAGGCTTGCCAATTCAATAATATCTCTTGTAGGGAATAAACTTGGAAATCTTTGGATAAAGAGCACCATGACGAGGCATTTAAACAATCATACTCGAGACGAGAATTAGTGATTTAAGACAAAGATTTCATCCAATTTATTTCATTGAGAATCTGCTAGTGTTTCACTTTTTGAATAGTACTTCAGTTCAGATATTTGTGTATCCTCCTACTAAGTTTTTGATATTTTCTCCTAAATGCAGTCATGAGTTTGCATGGTTGTTTGTTTTGGTTATTACTTACTATAGGATGGAAACATATTCTTGAGTTATGACCGAGTGGAGTCTTCGGTGATTATAGGAGTCAAAAATTACAATAGAATCAAACATAACATAGAGTAAGAAAAAAAATTACAATATTCAAGCACTCTAAGAAGCTTAGATTCCTTTAAAAACCACTCTCCAAATTCTACCTACCTACAAACGCTCTTAATTCCTAACTCATTCTAATAATAATTCACCTTTCACTAACAAACTGTCTCACCACCCTAACCTACAATGGTGGCCAAAGTGTTAGCCGAAAGATTGAAACAGATTATGGACACAATCGTAAGTCCATTTCAAAGCGCTTTTATTCGGGGAACACAAATTTTAGATCCAATGTTAATTGCAAATGAGTTAGTGGAAGATTACTGAGCCAAAAAGAAGAAAGGGTGGATCCTGAAACTTGACCTTGAAAAAGCTTTTGAGTGAGTGGATTGAGGATTTTTGGAGAAGGCGATATAGCAAAACTTTGATTCTAATTGGTCTTCTTGGATTTTGGGCTGTTTAAAAAATCCAAGATTTTCCATTTTCATCAATGGCAAGCCTCGTGGTTGTATCATTGCATCTAGAGGAGTCAGACAATGAGTTCCCTTATCACCTTTTTTGTTTCTTCTTGTTAGCGAAGTATTGGGAGCTATTATAAACAAGCTGAATGAAAACGGGCACTATGAAGGTTTCATGGCCGGAAATCATTCATATCCCTATCCTTCAATTTGTCGATGATACCCTCCTTTTTTGCAAGTATGATGAAGGGATGCTTGCCAAGTTAAAGGACACAATTATGCTCTTTGAATGGTGTTCAGGGCAGAAAATTAATCTGAAAACATCTGCACTCAGTGGAGTAAATGTGGGTGAAGGAGAATTGTTTCTTATGGCTGGAGAATTAGGCTGCAAGGCTGAAAAACTTCCTTTTTCATACTTAGGTCTTCCTTTGGGGCTCGAGGCAAAGAACTTTTTGGCAGTCGGTAATTGACAAAGTTCATAAAAAACTAGATACATGGTGGATATTTAATTTATCTAGAGGTAGTAGACAAACGCTTAGCAAATTCGTTTTAGCACACCTACCCACATACTACATGTCTCTCTTTGCACTTCCAGACAATATGGTTTCTTCGTTGGAAAGATTAATGAAGAACCTCTTTTGGGAAGGACACTCGAGAAGCAAAATTAATAAAATTACAACCCGAGCAAAACAAGAACTAAATTCAAAGCAAAATGAAAAATATTTCACCAAGGAGCCCCTTATCAGCTAAAATATTGATCACAAATTACTTAAAAATGAATGGAAAGGAAAACACCGAGAAAAGGCAACCAGCCGAGTTGCTTCAAGCTTGATTTAAAAAAATACAATCCTGTGCCCTGGAAGACTTGCTGAAATCTTTCATCACCACTTGAATTGAGAGGTAAATTATTTTTCCTTGTTATTGAATATATTTGAAGTAGGTCTCCTTGTATAGGGGGAAGACTTTTTACAAATAAGAAAAGAATAAAAGTAATAAAAGATAAATATATGAACAATAAAAAGTAAATCCAATTATAGAAATTCCAACATTCCTCCTCAAGCTAAGTTGACGATGTCTTCCATAGCCAGCTTGTCAATACCTATCAAATTGTTTTTTGGAAGACCTTTAGTTAGGACATCGACAATTTGCTCTGATGTAGGTAGATAAGGAATACATATTGTTCTTGCTTCAATTTTCTTTTTAATAAAATGCTTGTCAACGTCAATATGTTTTGTTCTATCATGTAAAATTGGATTATGGGCAATAGAAATGGCAACTTTGTTGTCATAATAAATCCGTATAGGTGTAGTTAAGGAAATCTTCAACTCTTCAAGTATCTTTTTTATCCATGTTCCCTCCCAAATTCCATGAGCCAAGGCTCTAAACTCTGCTTAAGCACTAATTCTGGCCACCACATTATGTTTTTTACTTCTCCAAGTAACCAAATTTACTCTAACGAAAGAACAATAAACAGACGTAGATCTTCTATCTGTAGCATTTCTTGCCCAATCTGCATCAATGTAGACTTCTACTTGAAAGTGATTATTCTTTTTGAATAGTATGCCTTTCCCAGAAGACCCTTTCAGTTACCTCAAAATTCTATAAGTTGCTTCAAAATGAGTTGGTCCAGGGGCATGCATAAACTGACTAACCATGCTTACAGCATATGCAATATCAGGGCGTGTATGAGACAACTAGATTAATCTGCGAACAAGTCTCTGATATCGTTCCTTGTCCTTTATTTCTTCAACTCTTGTTGTTAGAAGCTTTAGATTAGGTTTAATAGGAGTTTCTGCAACCATGCAACCATGCAACCAAGGAGGTATGTTTCTTCAAGTAAGTCAAGGACATACTTTCTTTGATTAAAAAAAATCCCCTTCTTTGATCTTGCAAATTCCATTGCCAAGAAGTATTTCAACACTCCCAGATCCTTAATTTGAAACTCACGAGCTAGTTTTTCCTTGAGATCAGCTAAACTTGCTTCGTCATCACTTGTGACAATAACATCGTCTACATAAACAATTAAAATTGAGATTTTATTATTCTCCGAGTGTTTGTAAAATAAAGTATGATCAACTTGACTTTGAAGAAATCCATAACTGGACACAACTTTTCCAAAATGTTTAAACCAAGCTCTCGGGGATTGCTTAAGGCCATAAAGAGATTTTTTCAATTTGCAAATTTTACTACACCCAAGCTCCTTTTCAGAACTTGGTGGCAAGCTCATAAAGACCTCTTCCTCAAGATCGCCATTCAGAAAGACATTTTTTACATCAAGTTGGGAAATAAACCAATCTAAATTAACTGCAAGAGACAAAAGAACTCTAATAGAGTTAATTTTCGCAATAGGAGCAAATGTTTCTTGATAATCAATTCCATATGTTTGGGTGAATCCTTTAACTACTAGTCTAGCCTTGTATCTCTGAACACTACCATCTGCATTACATTTTATGGTAAACACCCATTTACAACCCACTGGTTTCTTATTCCTAGGTAACTTTACCATTTTCCAAGTTCCATTTTGTTTTAGAGCATTCATCTCTTCCATAACCGCTAATTTCCAATTTGGGTCATCTAAAGCCTCATGTACATTCCTTGGAACAAAGAAGTCATCTATCTTGGATGTGAAAGCTCTATGGCTATTTGACAATATTTGATACGACATAAAGTTTGGAATAGGGTATTTGGTACAACTTCGAACTCCTTTTCTAAGGGCAATGGGAACATCGAGGTCAGACACAACATGCAAAGTACTTTGGATAGTTGAAGGGGTAGGAATGGAAGAAGAAGAAGGATTACCAGTTCATTTGCCGGAGTCTCAAATTGGCTATGCAAAGGATCATCTATCCTGTCTTGGCTCCTTTGATTGAATTTTCTTCTAGTATAAAACTTAAACTCAGGAACTTGATCAATATGATCATTTTGTAGTATTTCTCCCCCTGATTGAGAAGTTTGTAATGTTTGGCATCATAGAACTAGTAACATCTGGACTGGAAAGAGGAATACAAATATCCCAAAAATTTTCTTCCAAATTTGGTTTCTCTTCCTGAAGAGAATTTTGGGGAAAGTAGGGTTGCTTTTCAAGAAAAGACATCCATACTCACAAAAAATCTTTTTGTCTGAGGATCAGAACATTTACAACCTTTTTTATTTGAAGGTTTTATCTCAAGCACCCGTAATAAGCTATTATCTTTGTTTGTTGGTTTGTATGGTTTTGATTTTGGTTGTTAGTCTTTTACTTTTGTACCTTTGTCGATGTTCTATTGTCGTTTCCAATTTTTGTGGATATGATGAGGGGGCTAAGAGGGTGTCAACCTTGTTGAGATGTCCGAGTACGTCAAGTGATCCTTTGGTCTCTTTGTTTGTACTAATAGTATATCTCTCTTGTGTTTTGAGTTTTTTTCATTAATAAAGAGGTCGGTTTCCTTTTCAAAAAAAAAAAACAAAAACAAAACAAAACAAACAAACTCTTCATGATTGAAAAGTATGTGGTTCTAATATCCTGTGTGTGTCTTTAATATTTCTCTACTCATATTGCTTACGAACTACAATTTTTTTCCCCTAGTTATTGATTCATATTGTTAATTTTTTTTCCCTTTTGTGACTTTAGGCATCCTACTAAAATATTGTGACTTTAGGCATCCTACTAAAATATTGTGACTTTGCCCATGCAATAGATTACCCTATTATCAGGAAGAGTTTATCTGATTTGTGCAGATTACGACCGATGACTTATTGCAAGCTGCACAAATAGAAGAAAGGGGAATGCTAGATAGGAAGGAAAGAAGCCCAGAGACATGGAAGCAAGTGGCCATTAATGAAGCAGCAATGGCTGTTGTGGCCGTGAACTTTCCCGACCTTCAAAATATTGAATTTGTATGGTCTTAATCATCAACTTTTCCATTTTTCTCATGCACTAGAATTATCCACTGCTTTTACATTTGATATTCCTGAAGTAGATTGAATTGAATAACTAACATTAGGAAGGAACAAAAGCAAGCATTGTCAGTTTAACAACAACGAAGTACTTCTATACACCTCTTTATTATTTTCCCTTACTAAAGAGCTGTATCTTTTGCAAAAAAAAAAAGAGTACTTCTATACATGATTCTTGATCAATTTGAAACTTCGGTAGCAACACTTGAATAATCAGAGTTCTTGTGGGACTCCTCTTATTGTATAACTCATACTTTTGAGTTGTTTTTTTTTTTTTTTAATTTTATTTTGACAAGCTTCTTTATTAATAAGAACTCATAGTACAAGATATACAATGAGAATAAAAATAAAGAAGCCAACAAAGAGAGGGAGAGAGAGAAAGAGAGAAAAGAGGATCAGCGGGCGCGTCCGAACATCTCAACTAGGTTGACACCTCCTTAGTGCCCTCATCATGTTCAAGGAGAACTTACAATATGAAGAGATCAACCATTACAAACAGATCTAACATTCCACTGGAACTAACAAAATAGATAGGTCTAACATCCCAAGAGATATAACATTACAAACTGACCATCTAAAGAATAGAAAATAAAGAGAACACCATCCTTTAGTGAGAACTGGAGGGGAAGTAAACAACAACACCACCGAGCAGAGACACTTAGTCACCCAAATCAGAGAGGGGGAGAAATGAAAGCTGGCCAATTTGATGAGATATCTTGTATGGAAAAACTATGAAAAGGCCTGTTCAAGGAGCACCAGGCAACAACGTTTCTTTTTTTGCTGATTCCAGAACCTCTTGCCACAATCTTGGCTTGTCTTGAAAGATTCTCTGGTTGCGTTCAAACCATAACTCCGCCAGGATTGACTTGATCAAATTATTCCATATAATTTTTGGCTTTTTCGGAAGTTTCGGGCCATTAAGCAGCTGGATGGCATTTGCCTTCAAGAAGAAATGCCAAACCCAGATCAGATAAAAAAGGGAGGATAATGATCTCCAGCAATTGGCAGAAAATGGGTTGGAGATGCATATGTGGTTGATTGTTTCATTATTCATCATGCAAAAAGGGCCGACGGAGGGCACGAGACATTGGTTGGGTAATTTCCTTTGCATTCCCTGGGTATGAGACATACTTTTGAGTCGTTTGACTTCTCAATATGTACAATGATACGTCTAATATTTTAAACAAAGGGAGTGTGTTGGTCCCACTGATTATAGAGAAAGGAATCATATTTGGGTTGAATTATCCCCACTCAAAGGTTTTTGTTTCGAGGCTTGGTGTATAGGAGGCGACTTCAACATGACTAGATCTGGGGAAGAACGATTTCCAGTTGGTAGAATGACCAGAGGAATGAGAAAATTCAATACGTTTATTGAGTCTTCTAATCTTATTGAGATTCCACTGCTGAATGGTAAATTTACTTGGTCAAGGGAGGGAGGCTCCTCTTCAAGATCATTGCTGGACAGATTCCTAATTTCTTTTGAATGGGATGAGGCCTTTGCCAATTCTAGAGCTACTAGACAGGTAAGATTTCACTCGAATCACTTCCCAGTATTATTGGAAGCTGGAGCTTTTGAATGGGGCCCCTCTCCCTTTCGGTTTTGTAACAGCTGGCTGCAAAATAAAAGGTGCTGTCAATTGATTGAAACATCTCTGTCCATGCCCTCTCCTTCAGGTTGGACAAGATATATTCTATCAAATAAACTCAGGTTCACCAAAGAGAAGGTTAAAGAGTGGTACTCGGATTATACAAAATCTCAGAAAAAGCATGAAGAAGCTCTGATTTCAGACATTCTGGCTGAGGAAGGTATTATGGATCAATCAGAGGATTCATTGATGGATCATACAATTTTGTATTCCAAGAAGGCTGAGCTGCTTGAACTATACAGAAGGGAGGAGAGAGATTTAATTCAGAAAAGCAAGCTAAACTGGCTGGAAATGGGCGATGAGAACACAAGTTTCTTCCATAAATTTCTTGCAGCAAAGAAAAGAAGAAGTTTAATTCCGGAGTTAATTAATGACCAAGGTATTCCTTCCTCTTCTTTTGCAGATATTGAATTCATCATTCTGGATTACTACAAATCATTATACACAAAGGATGTTTCAGCTGGCGCCTTTCCTTCCACCATTCAATGGGATGTTGTTTCTGAACCCCAAAATAGAAGATTGACTTCAAATTTCTCGACAGTTGAAATAAAATCTGCCCTTAAGTCTCTTGGGAAAAATAAAGCGCCCGGTCCGGATGGATTCACTGCTGAGTTCCTTTTAAAGTTTTGGGATAAGTTGAAAGATGATATTCTCAAACTATTCAACGAATTCCATTCGAATGGGAAATTAAATGCTTGTATTAAGGAGAACTTTATATGTTTAATTAAGAAGAAGGAAGATGCTATGAGGGTGAGTGATTTTCGACCAATAAGTCTCACTACTCTGCAGTACAAATTGATAGCAAAAGTTCTGGCAGAAAGACTAAAGGCTGTTATGCCAAACATTATTGCCCCAACTCAAAGCGCTTTCTTGGAAGGACGACAAATATTAGATCCAGTCTTGATTGCCAATGAAGTGGTCGAATTTTACAGATGTAACAGAAAGCAGGGTTGGATATTGAAATTAGATATGGAAAAAGCTTTTGATCGAGTCGATTGGGAATTCCTTGAAAAAGTATTAAAGGAAAAGCAGTTTGATGAGAAATGGATTACTTGGATCTTGGGCTGCGTTAAAAATCCCAAGTTTTCAATCTTCATAAATGGCAGACCGAGGGGCAGAATCTCAGCTTCTCGTGGGATAAAACAGGGGGATCCATCGTCTCCTTTCCTCTACTTACTTGTCAGTGAAGTTCTTAGCAGTTTAATTCAGAATATTTATAAGAAAAGTATGTTCGAAGGCTTCTTTGTAGGAAGAGATAAAGTTCATATCCCACTTCTACAGTTTGCAGATGACACTTTATTATTCTGTAAATATGATGACTCTATGCTTGGGAATCTTAAATCAACATTGGAGATCTTTGAATGGTGTTCTGGCCAGAAAATTAATTGGGAAAATCAACTCTTTGGGGCATAAATATAGAGGAAAGCAAGATTCAAACAACAGCCTCTCTTTTATCTTGTAAAATAGAACCACTACCGATAATGTATTTGGGTCTTCCTCTAGGAGGATATCCTAAATCT
>JBBPDJ010000001.1:18185925-18196727 GCA_037974625.1 Cucumis cinereus | reverse complement strand
TGGCTCTTCTTGCTAAATGGGGTTGGAGATTTTCTCTAAATCAGTCTACTTTGTGGAGTTTGGTAATTAGGAGCATTAATGGCAGTGACACCTTCAAATGGCACACCAGTGGCAAAGAGAAATCAAGTCTAAGAAGTCCTTGGATCAGCATATCAAGACAATGGCGCAAAATTGATTCTTTGTCAGTTTTTAAAGTTGGAAGAGGCAGTAAAGTTCAGTTTTGGTTAGATCCGTGGTTGGATAGAATTGAGCTGAAATCAGTCTATCCAAGACTGTTCAAAATCTCTCCATCTCCACAAGCATCAATAGCTGAGATGTGGGATTGTAACACAGCATCATGGTCGCTCATCTTTAGAAGACCCCTAAAAGATGATGAAATTGAGGATTTTCAGACCCTTCTCGATTCCCTTGCCTCATTCATCCCTTCAGATCAACCAGATAAAAGAAGATAGTCTTTAGAAGCTAATGGTTCCTTTTCCGTTAGCTCCCTCTCTAAATACCTAGTGCCTTCTTCTCCTTTGAATGCTAGATTGATAAAATGTCTATGGAAGTCTAAGAGCCCAAAGAGAGTTAATATCACAGTTTGGATTTTATTGAAAGGGAAATTAAACTGTGCAGCCGTTCTCCAGAAAAAGTTACCTTCCCACTCCATCTCCCCTCATGTTTGTCCTTTATGCCTTAGAGCTCATGAGGACCTTCATCACCTATTTTTTCAATGTGTTTATGCTGCAAACTGCTGGAATAATTTGCTGGTTTCCTTTAAGCTTAGCTGGGTTTTTGACAGAGTATGCAGTGATAATATATATCAGCTTCTCATTGGCCCTACCTTCAAGAACCAAGCCCTTCTTTTATGGATCAATGCTGTCAAGGCTACTTTGACTGATTTGTGGTTTGAAAGAAACCAAAGGGTCTTCCATAATAAATCCACACTTTGGGTGGATAGATGTGAACTTGCTAGACTAAACGCCTCCTCTTGGTGCTCTCTCAATAGAAAATTTAAAGACTTTTCCCTACAAGACATTGCCTTAAATTGGCAAGCCTTCACACACAGTCCCTGATTTTTGGTTTCTGCAAGCCTTCAGTTCTTCGTTCATCTACAGCTCCTCCTTCATTCTCATTTTATCCTTCGTTTTAGCAGCTGGGAGTTTTCAGTTTTGGTTCCGTTTTTATTCAGTTTCTGTTTTGTTTAGAAAGAGAGTTATGTGGATTAGTTTTGGTTCTACTCATGATTTAGTTTGCTTTTGATCAGGCTATGTCTATAAAGCCTCAACCTACTATTAGTTTTATTATTATTTTTATTTTCTTTATTTGGATGTGTTGTGGGCGCTTTGGGGGTGTCAACCTAGTTGAGATGTCCAGGTGCGCCTGCTGATCCGTTTTTTTCTTTTCTTCTTCTTTTTTCTTTGGTTTATCTTTGGTTCTTTAGTTTTCTTTTCGCTCTTTGTATAATCCTCTTGTACTTAGAGTTTTTTCTTTTTCTTCATCTTTATCAATATATTGGCTCGTTTCCTTTTCAAAAAAAAAAAAAAACAAAGGGAGTGTGTGAAATAATATATCTAATATTTGAACAAAGTTCCCTTTGACTTCTCAGTATGTACAATGTTAGCAACACTATAATGTTTTGGAAATATAACCATTATGTTAGGAACCAAGGTAGTATGGACATGTCCCACAATCGTTAGAATGGGATGATCAATGTGTACTTAAGTGGCTTGGCTTTCTCATCCTAACAACTGGCTTTTGGGGTGTGGTTCTCTAAGGTGCTTAAATACCTAACAATGGTATCAGAATAGGGTGCTGACGTTTCGAAGTGGAACCCGCGGAGGGTTCTGATCGGGTGTGGCCGAGTGAAGTACCACCAGAGTAATCGCTGGGACATCGGCTTTTTAGGGATGGGGTATTGTTAGGAACCAAGGTAGTATGAGATGCCTTTGTCCCACATTGATTTGAATGGGATGACCAATGTGGTACTTAAGTGGCTTGGCTCTCCCACCCCTACAGCTCACTTTTGGGGTGTGGTTCTCCAAGGTGTTTAAGTACCTAACACATTCTTGTTGAGAATTCTTCATCTTTATTTGCTGCTTGTTGTTAAACCTCCAGTACTGAAGACATATGGAAGAAGAAAGAAAAAGATGCAAATTAAGAATCTTTGGGGACAGATGCATACCATTTATCACTAACTGGCCTTGCGTTTCTTCCAGCCAAAATGCTCTGCTTGTCACTAGTTTCTCTGAGGATGAAATTTTTCGAGCAGTAAAAGCATTAGGAAAGAATAAAGCTCCAGGGCCAGACGGCTTTTCTGTGGATTTTCTCATAAAATATTGGCCTAAGTTCAAAGGCAGGGATGTATTTTTTTTTTTCTTGCGAAAGAAACAAATCTCTTTATTAAATAATAACAACAACAATAATAATAAAGAGACAAAGCTCTAAGTACAAGAGAAATATACAAAGAGCGAAGATTGCGGATTAGTAGGCGCATCGGGATATCTCAACTAGGTTGACACCCTCCTAGCACCCTCATCATGTCCAGAAAGAGCCAAAATTACGTAACAGAACTGAAAACATAGAAGGGGCTAGATCTTTAATCCTAAATCAAAACCCCAAAATAGAAGACAATAAGATAATAGACAAGTACATCTATTCAAAATGCAAAAGGATAAAACATATGAAAACAGATTAAAAACCAGCAGCTTTAATTGATGAGTGCCTGCCAATTCAGTAGAATCTCTTGCAGAGTGTAATGTTGGAAAACTTTGGACAATGAGCTCCCCGAGGAGGCGTTGAGGCGAGCAAAATCGAGGCGATCACTCTAATTTGATATCCTGTCCTGGAAACCCGTTGATTCCTTTCAAACTATAGTTCTACTAGCAAAGCCCTAACATCATTACACCATAAGATAGAGGTGATTTTCTTCAATACAAGTCCCGACAACAACTGTAATACTTGCTTTTAAAACAACCGTCAAAGACCCACTTTACATTAAATTTGCAGCACCCAATTCCAGCAATTCACTGCATAAGGGCATTCAAAGAAGAGGTGTTGCAAATTGTTGGAAATTAGGGGCTAGGAGTGTTTATAGCCCTAAGGGTGTTTGTGTAATTTATTGTACCCTAATTTTATTTTCTTTTTTGTTTGGGCTTGTTATAGCCTATATATTCTTCCCTCTTGTACTATTTTGATTATTAGAAAATAATAAGAGCGACTTCTATCGTGGTTTATCTCCCTGTACAAGGGTTTTTCACGTATACTTTGTCTTTTTCTTTTCAATATGGTGTCAGAGAGTGGTGACAAAACCTTAGCCGCCATTGCTGAAAACCAATGGGTTCAAGATAACCCTAGTTTGCAGCAGCCCCACCTCAACCGTCGAAACAGTTGCTGGAGAAGTTGTCGAAGCCGCCATTTTTCTACTGTCAATACTGCCACTGATTTCCAAGTTGCTGTTGATCATTATCTTCAGGCCTTGCATATCCACCCAACTCTAGTGCTCCCACAATCCTTTGATGAAACCCCTAGTCGAAACATACACCATGAAAACGAGATTAGTGAGTCGTCCGCCTACCACAAAGGTAAATTTCCTGCAACAGCAACAAACTTCTCGCAACAATCGGGTTTTCCTTATCATGCATCGCCTAGTTATGAACATCAAGGTTCAGTGGGTTTATCTCCGATAATGGTTCAACAACTGTTGGCTAATCTTCAGACAAGTGTTCAGCAACAAATTGCTGCTATTGGGGCAACTCTTGCTGGTTCCACATACTCCACAAATTCTGCCACTCCTTCAGTCTTACCGATTTATTCGGAGAATCCGGTAACCTCTTTCCCTACCTTAACTACTACAAATTATTTATCTGGCTCCATATGAAATTCTATAAGGAAGCCTGTCCCGGTCCGTGAACATTGTAAGAAACCTTGGCATATGAAAGATAGTTGTTGGAAGTTACATGGTTGACCACCAAATGGTAAGAAACGTCCGCCAAATGACAAGCATATTTCTGGTAGGATTTTTACGAGTGAATCAGTCAGAACATCACAACCTCCAACCCCTGCAGGGAATCGAGGTAATCCCGATACTCTTCATGGAGCCATTGCAGAATCAGGTACATCTTAATTCTTTAGCCTTATCAGCATCGATGGGAAGAAACCTTGGATACTAGATTCAGGTGCTATAAACTATTTAATTGGATCCTCTGAACATTTTATATCATATCTTCCATGTGCTGGCAATGAAAGAATCAGGATTGCAGATGGGTCCTTTGCTCCTATTGTAGGCAAGGGTCATATTTTCCCTTTTGATGGTTTTCTTTTAGAGAATGTGTTACATGTCCCTAAGATATCTTACAATTTACTATCTATTAGTAAGATAACCAGGGATCTACATTGTCCAACGGTCTTATCACCTGATACTGTTTCTTTTCAGGACTGAGTTCAGGGAAGATAATTGGCACTGCCCGACACAGTAGGCGACTCTATTTCCTTGATGATGATGCTTCCTTTAGGGAATGTTATCGGACTAGTCTATTGTCATCTTATTTTTCTACCTCTGAAAAAGATGGTATGTTGTGACACTTTCATCTTGGCCACCTAAACTTTCAATATATGAAATATTTATTTCCACATTTATTTTCTAAACTGGATATCTCTTCTTTGTCTTGTGGTGTGTCTATTCGTGCAAAACAGCACAGAGCCTCGTTTCCGTCTCAACCCTACACACCTACCTAGTCATTTACCCTCATTCATAGTAATGTTTGGGGGCTATCATATGTCACTACCGCTTTGGAAAAATGTTGGTTTGTAACCTTTTTTGATGATCATACCCATCTCACCTAGGTCTTTCTCCTCATTGATAAATTCGAGGTCTCATCAATATTTCTATTCCCATTCAAAAGAGACTAGGAATCTATCCAGCAAAGATCTCGAAACTGAACTACCATCTCTTGACCAAGTTTATTTTCCGTTCAACAAAGGGATTTCAATATTTGAGACGTTAATAAAATTGTTGAATTTTCTCATACCTCTGGTCATTCTACCTTCATAGAATTATTCTTCCCCAGATGTGGTCATGTTGAAGTCGCCTCCGATACACCAAGTTTCAGAGCAATAGCCTCTAAGGGAGGACAGCTCCTGCCAGATGCGGTTCCTTTCTCTGTAGTTAGTGGGGCCATAAACATTAGTCACCAAACACAATTTATTGCATAAAGTTCTGCACTTGATTGAAAGAGAGTATCCCTTTTTAGGACTTCAATAACAGCAGCTTCTATCATGGTTTTTTCTCCCTTTACTAGGGTTTTTCACGTATATTTTGTCTTTTTCTTTTCAATACAAAATTTTCTGGTGTTTGAGGCAAAGAGGGCACATGTGTCGAGAAATGTAGTGATTTGGAAGTTGTTTCTGTAAAATGAGAGCACAATTCAGACTGCCAAATAGCATGGTCCAAATTGATATGTTGACTCTCATAGGACTTTTAGACTTCCAAAGACTCTTATAAAGTAAGTTGTCAATGGGGGAGGCAGTAGAGAGATGATTTACCAGGGATTTAATGGTGAGATTTCCATTCCCTACTTAAAGGCAGCCAAAGAATCTACTTTACGCCATTGCCTAGATATGCTGATCCACGGGCTTTTGAAGGTCATTTGCTCCTTTCCACTTGTATTAGTTGAAGAGGTTACTTCCATGGATGCTCTTTACTACCGAACGCCATGGAGAATTCTGCTCAGTCATGTATCGGCGACCCCATTTTGATAATAAGGCCAAATTTCTGCATTTTAGATTTGCTCAAGCCTAGCCCGCCATCTTTATGAGATTTAGTGATTTTGTTCCATTTAACCAAATGATTCAGCTTTCCCCTCTTGTTGCCTTACAAAAAATATTTCCTCATAATTCTTTCCAAAGATTTGGAGATAGAGACCGGCATGAGAAAAATGGACATGTAGTATGTTGGGAGCTTAGACAACACTGAATTACATAGAGTTATTCTACCTCCTCGAGAAAGATTGTGCCTTCTCCATTTGCTCAATTTACCTTGTACTTTGTCAATAATAGGCTGTCAAAAACTAACACTCGTTGGATAACCTTCAAGTGTGAGACCAAGGTACATAATGGAAGATTTTCTATTTTGCAGTTTAAGCTTGAGGCCATTTCAACAATAATATTCTCCTCAATGTTAATCCCACAGATGGATGATTTCTCCCAATTGATCTTTTGACCAGAACACCATTCAAAAAGAGTCAACGACTTTCGGAGGTTTTCCATCATATTATCATCGAATTTACATAACACAAGGGTGTCATCGGCAAACCGGAGCAAAGGGACATGAATCTTGTCTTTACCAACAGTAAATCCTTCAAACATTTTCTTATCACGAGGCTTCGAAATGAGGCTGCCGAGTACCTCACTTACAAGGAGGAATAAATAGGGGGAAAGTGGGTCGCCTTGCCTTAGTCCTCTTGAAGCTTGTATTCTGCCTCTCGGCCATCCATTAATGAAAGTTGAGAACTTAGGATTTCTCACACAGTCCATAATCCATTTTATCCATCTGTCATCAAATTTCTTTTTAAGCAGATCTTTTTCTAAGAAAATTTGGTCCACTCTGTCAAAGGCTTTCTCCAAATCCAACTTGAGCAGCCACCCTTTTTTCTTTTTAACTTTATATTCCTCGACTACTTCGTTTGCAATAAGGATGGAATCAAGAATTTGACTTCGTTTGCAATAAGGATGGAATCAAGAATTTGATGTCCTTCCAAGAAAGCACTTTGAGATGACTCAATGATACTTGGCATAACCTTCTTCAACCTTTCGGCAAGCACTTTTGCAATCAACTTGTAAGTCAAGGTAGTAAGACTAATTGGTCTAAAGTCTTTTACCCTGCTAGCATCTTCCTTTTTCTTAATGAGACGAAATTTTTCATAACACAAGCATTCAACTGCCCATTTTTGAAGAATTTCTTGAATAAAACCAGAAAGTTTTCTTTAAAATAATCCCAGAATTGTATCAGAAATTCTGCTGTAAAACCGTCCGGCCCTGGTGCTTTGCTCTTACCCAAAAGTTTTAATGCAGCTTTTATCTCTGTCAAGGTGAATCTTGTAGTAAGATTCTTATTCTGGATTCCAGAGACTACTGTCCAGTTTAAGGGAGAAGGGAAGGATCCAGCATGAGGGGATTTTTTGTATAAGGAGAAATAATAGTTAATGATTAGGCTTTCGATCTCCAAGTAGGATGCTGTTGGGACCCCTTGGTCATTTATCAATTCTGAAATCAAATTTCTTCTCTTCTTGGCGGCTAGAAAACGGTGTAAGAAGTGTTCTCATCCCCCAATTTGAGCCAATTAAGTTTGCTCTTTTGGATGAGATGTCTTTCCTCCCTTCTATAAAGATCTAGGAGGTCAGCTTTTAGACTAATTTTTATTAGATTATCCTCTGTGATTTCCTCCAGTTGTTCATCCTTCTCCTCTTCATTTGCAAGGGCCTTTAATAAATTCTCTTCTTGGGATTTTCTAGCCCTTTCATTGTCTTTATTCCACGATTTAAGTAGGCCTTTTAGGGATCGGAACTTAGAGGAAATAACATAACCTGCCCATCCTTGATGATGACCTGACTGAAACGAGTTTTCAATAAGTCTACAACACTGTTTGTCTAGCAGCCAACAATTACAGAAACGAAATGGAGAAGAGCCCCAAACAAAAGCTCCAGCTTCTAACATTATAGGAATGTGATCTGAGCATTACCTTGCTTGTTGGATTACTCTAGTGTCTGCAAAGAATTCATCTCATACTTTTGTAACTAAGAATCTGTCCAGCAGGGAACGAGAAACTATTCTGCCTTCTCTAGACCAAGTATATTTACCATCTGATAATGGAACGTCAAACAGTTTCTTGTCGTCGATGAACTTATTGAAGTTCAAGGACAGTTTTAAAAATCTCCTAGATGACTTTCACAACAATGGAAGACTAAATGCTTGCATCCAAGAGAATTTCATTTGTTTGATTTAGAAGAAAGAAGCGATCCATGATAATGATTTCAGGTCTATCAGCCTTACCACCATTTCCTATAAGGTGCTGGCCAAAGTCCTTGCAGACTGCTTGAGACAGGTTATGGACTCTATTATCAGCCCCTCCCAAAGTGCATTCATTGAAGGAAGGCAGATTCTTGACCCAGTTCTGATTGCTAATTAGGCAGAAGATTATCGAACTAAAAAGGAAAACGGCTGGATACCATAACTTGATCTCGAGAAAGCTTTTGATAGAGTGGATTGAGGATTCCTAGAAAAGGTGATGTATTGCAAAAAGTTCAATCCGAAATGGTCTTCATGGATCTTGGGATGTTTGAGAAACCTTAGGTTTCCATATTTATAAATGGAAAGCTGAGAGGAAGAATTGTGGCTTCTAGAGGAATTCCTTTTTCTTCTAGTGAGTGAGGTACGTGGTGCTTTCATCAACAAACTCTACGAAAATGGACACTTCGAAGGTTTTGTAGTTGGGAAGGAGAATATACCTCCCCATCCTTCAGTATGCTTATGATACATTGTTGTTCTGTAAACATGACAAAAATATGCTAATGAAGCTTAAGGACACCATCAGACTGTTTGAATGGTGCTCCGGACAGAAAGTCAATTGGGAGAAATCAGGCGGAGTGAACGTGAATGACGCGGAGCTGGTCCTTATGACTGGAAAATTGGGGTGTAAGGTGGAGAATCTTCCTTTTTTGTACTTAGGGCTTCCTTTGGGGGGATATCCGAGGCAGAGAACTTTTTGGCAATCGGTGATTGTCAGAATTCATAAGAAACTGGACAGATGGAAGAGGTTTAATATTTCTATAGGAGGAAGGCAAACCCTATGCAAGCCAGTTCTAGCTAACCTTCCCACATACTACTTGTCTCTATGTGCTTTCCCGGACAATGTGAGTGCTCCCTTGGGGAAAGATTAATGAGGAACTTCTTCTTGGAGGGTCACTTGGTTATTGGAAAAATGCTTCACTTGCACAAATTGATGGGGGTCTCGGCCTAGGTGCTTTAAAAACTCAAAATACAGCCCTCGTTGCTAAATGGGGCTGGAGATTCTCGGTGGAACCCAACTCCTTATGACGGCAAATCGTTCGCAGCATCCATGGTAATGAGTCATTTGATTGGCATACAGTTGGTAAATCTGGCAATAGTTTGAGGAGCCCCTGGATTAGTATTTCTAGATGATATGGATTGGAAAGAATGAGTTCCATTAGTAAACTTTAGTTATTTCTAATTAATTTCCATCATTTTAGGGTTAAATTTAAGTTTTGAAATTATGTCAATTTAGTTTAAGATTTGTATTAATGCAAAGCATTAAAGATGGTGGTTGGAAGATAGTAGTTGGAAGATGGAAAGCTTAGTTAATGTTTTATCTGACATTTTGGTATTTACATTAAATAGGCTAGAATCTCTAAACCCTAAAGTTTACTAATGGAACTCATTCTTTCCAATCCATATCACTAGAGCTTGGAGATCAGTGGAGAACTTGGCTTCCTTTATGCTTGGTAACGGAAGGCGTATTGCCTTCTGGACAGACACCTGGATAGGCGATTTTCCTTTTAATACCCAATCCCCAAGACTGTATAGAATTGCCTTGCTGCCAAAAGACTTCATCGTTGCCCATTGGGACTTTTCTACATTGTCCTGGTTAGTGGTATCTCGAAGGCTGTTAAAAGACGATTTCCAAGATCTATTACCTTTAATCTCCACTAAGACTGTGTCCAACACAGAGGATAGAAGACAATGGTCCATTGATCCTCTCTCCTTCTTCCACTCTGGAGAAAGATTTGTATAGAGCTATATGGAAATCCAGCTCCCCGGTGATGCAAAGGAAAATTTCAACCAATGCCTTCTACCTTCTGTTTGTCCACTGTGTATGAATGACAATGAGGGACTCCTCCACCTTTTCATCTCCTGCCTGATTTCAGCCCACTGCTGGAGGTTTTTGTTCTCCCTTTTCGATGTTGATTGGGCTTTTGATGGCTCTTTAAATGCAAATGTCTTTCAACTGCTTGGGGCCCATTTCTGCCTAAGAAGCCAAGATTAATGTGCGAAAATTTGGTTAAATCAATACCGGCAGAACTTTGGTTTGAACGCATCCAATGTATTTTTCATGACAAGGCTAGGATTTGGCAAGATGTTTTGGAAACCACAAAGAGAATTGATAAGAACTTTAATAGCTACTCCATTCAAGACATTTGCTCTAATTGGTCGGTCTTTATATCTCATCCATTATGATGTGTGCGGTTCTACTTGTCCTCATCCGGATGATGAAGCTTCTGCTGTTTTTGTTTTTGTTTTAGTTTGCTGCTGTACTTTGCCTTGTTATCTGGATACTATAATTTGTTTTGTTTTTTTTTTGGTCTGTTCTTCTTTTCAGGGCCTTGTTTAGCTCTTGTTTTGTTTATCTTCCATTGTAACCTTGTTTTCTTTTAATTTCTGTTTTATCATTTGAATTATGGGATATGATGAGGGCGCTAAGAGGGTGTCAACCTAATTGAGATTTCCAGGTGCGCCACTGATCCTCTTTTTGGCTCTTTATTTTCTCACGATATAATTCTCTTGTATTTTGAGTTTTATTTAATAAAAAAGCTTGCCTCCTTTTTTAAAAATAAAGTATTTTGAAGTTATTTTGTTTGAGTTTTTACTTTGTTTGGGCTTTTATTTCGTGTTGGACTTTTAACTTTATTTAGTATGGGGTGGGCCCGGAGGTTGTAGCCCGTTATGTTAGTATTTTGCTATTTAGTATCTTTTTGTGTGTGTGTGGGGGGGGGGGGGGGGGGGGGGGGGTTGGGAAAATTTTTGTT
>JBBPDJ010000001.1:18170282-18185915 GCA_037974625.1 Cucumis cinereus | reverse complement strand
CCCCTCCCCCCCCCCCCCCCCCCCCCCCCCCCCCCCCCCCCCCCCCCCCCCCCCCCCCCCCCCCCTCTAAAAATATTTGGTAGTAGTTGAACTTCAGTGGAGAGAATCAAACCTCTTAAATTGGTCGTTAATATCAGCAACTTTTGTGTCTAATTCTCAAATTTCCAGTGTGTAAAGTTGTAAGGGATACCTCACACTTACCCGTTATTCTGCTTGATACCTGGAATATATTTACAATTCACACTTACCCGTTATTCTGCTTGATACCTGGAATATATTTACAATTTACACATGACTACATCTGGTGCAGGTCACTATTGCACCTAGAGCTGGTAGGGAATTGGGTTATGTTCGGATGAAAATGAATGCCCTAAAGTACAATGAAGGAATGCTTACGTATGTTGTATCTATCTCTATTTCTGCTTTAGCCATCCAATTCTTTCTCTCGCCTATTTCAAACACTGTTGAGGGAGGGCTAATGATCCTTTTCTTTTCTTTTCTTTAAAAGATTATTTATTTAATGCTGTTCTGATCATGTATGAAGTTCTCGTGGGGGTGGGGGTGGTGCCATCTGCATTCTCATGAGATGTAGTCCGCATAATTGTTATTCCTTTTATTGCACTGTTTTTCGGTTCAAATAGTTGTCCAAAACTTTTATACATACTTTTTTACAAAAATTGTTATTATTATTGTTATTATTATTGTTGTTGTTGTTGTTGTTGTTGTTATTAATTAACACATTAGTTTAATTTCAAAATGCATAACAAAACCTTTCTGCATTCGTTTTTGGTATCTCTTACTCATGCATATAATTACATGCAGCCGCCAGTCCCTCTTGGATCATATAACCGTTCAACTAGCACCACGTGCTGCAGATGAGCTCTGGCATGGGGAAGACCAGGTCTGATACTTTTCTAATTGTTATAAGATAGATGCATTGCAAGTAATCTGACAAATTTCCCCAAAACTTACTGGACATTTTCTTCTAAACATGCTAAATTTGGATATTGATGTGAGACTGATAGGCCCCAAATCACCAAGGTATACGTGAGGAAGTGTGCGCGAGAGAGAGAGAGAGAGGTGATATTGTGTGAGGGAAAATGTTGGTTATGTGTAAGTGGGCCCATGGGAATATTGTTAGTTAGGGTGCTGAGGGTTCCCGGTGTGAGTTGTATATATACAGAGGAGTGGTAGTTGAGGAGGGTATCAAATATTTTGTTCATTGTAATTGTTCTCTTTTGGAGAATTGGAGAGGTAGGGAGATCTTGAAACTTCCCTTGCTTGTTGATAAATAAAATTGAAAGGTTGAGACCTATCAAAGACGTCAACTGAAAGCTATAAATAATTGCAAAGTTTTCCCAGAAAGCAGCGTTTTTCCACATTGTTTTTGTCCTGCTTATTTTTCAGCAGGGATGTTTATGGTTAAAGCACCGTGTATTGAGAATTTCAGTATCACTTCATTTTAGTGAAATATTCAGGATTTTAAACTTATAATGTATAATATGGTGAACAACGAGCTTCCTTGCTGCAGATCCCGTTTGGAAGATCTCTTCTTGATAATTGAATAGTGTAAAAAAACAAACTGGAAGGTAAGTTCTCTCCGTTCTCTCTCCTTTCCTCCGCCTCCCTCTTCAATTCTCTCTCTTTCTGGTAGCTCCACGACGTTTGCATCCCAAACCACCAACACTAACCTATCGATGATGACTGCTCTCAGACCATTCACCAAAGTTCTCCGGCAAGCGAAAGACAGTTCATTATTTCGGCGAATTTTCAGCCTACAGCTTGTCCGAATTCAAAGATAGAAATGGAAGTCGAAAGTTGCAAAATAGACAACTTGTTTTTCTGCATTTGGTACGAGAAAGGTATTTTCCAGGTGGAAGACGTCAATGCCAACATAATCCTACCAATTTCGAACTCACAACTTATTTGGTTTCTTGAAGCAATTTTGGAACTGAATCGAAATCTGGAGGATTCTTATTTTTACAAGAAAGAAAAAGTGGAAAATGGAAGGGTTGAAGTCTCTAAATTCAGAACTGAAAAAGGCTGGATATTGAGATGCCTTGGTTGAGGAGGTTTGTTCTCTCTCCCTTCTCTGTCTTCTCTCTCCTCTCTTCCTCCCCTCCCCTGACCCTTGACCTTGCCTCCGCCACTCCTTTTTGCCGGCAAATTCTCCGTTCGATAGAGCAGTCCACCCTTCACCTCTTCTTTCACGATTCTCATCGACTTGGAGGGACATATGGAAGTGGTAAGTGGCTCGAATCCGTAGTCAATCCTATTTACTCTAGGAGCTGTTGAGAATTGAATACAATTTTGCCCATTATTTTCATTTTCGTATCCGTAATAGTGCAAAAAGAAGGAAGGCCAATTCCATGTTGTTCAAGCATCTGGTTCGAAAATGGGTTATTCAACGTCGAAGATGTAGATTTCAAACAAACACTCAAGGTCATAAAGCCACAGTTAAAATGATTCATTGAACAGATTCTTTCTTAGAAATGGTAAGAATGAGAGGGGAACCACAAATTTGAGGAAATTCCGAGCACATTCAGAGTGGGTATTAAAGTGTGTCGTCCAGCCAACTTTTGGTTACCAGTCCTATGCTCACGTTTTCTCAGGGGAAGATAAGCAGGGGTGGCAAGTGTTTCTAAAAATGCTAAAAAGCTCACTCATGAAACAAGACTACTTGGAATGGCATTCCTTCGTTACTCCGGCAAGAAACTTAGACTCACACCCCTATTTGCTAGACTCAAGCTATGCGGCAAAGGTGAGAAACCATGGCAAAGAGTCTACTCTGTTTCTAGAACAACAAAACAGAGTCATTTTAATATTCCCAGCAAAACATCAAAACAGAGTATGATTCTAATGGAAAACCACCAACCAACATCCCCTGTTTTTCCTGCCGGTAAACAGAGTATGCAGAATTACTGGGTCAGAAAAAGCAGGGACATTCTTAAGGAAGATTTTAGCAACCCATGGGTCCTGTCCAGTCTTTTTGCTTTTGACGATTGGAACAAAATAGCTGAATTTTCGGAAGACTTTTTTGAAGTTAAAATTATCATTAATCCTTTGTTTGCGGACAAAGCAATTATCAAAGTTAAGCAAGGGCAACTCGAAGATTTGATTATCACACCAGAAAAATGGTTTGATTATGGCAAGTACCATTTGCTATTTGAGAAATGGGACATGGCAAAGCATTTAAGACCAACGGTCATCAAAGGATTTGGAGGTTGGTTATCTATAAAAAATCTCCCTTTAGATCTTTGGAGGAGAAATATCTTTGAAGTTATTGCAGCATACTTTGGAAGATTAGAAAGCATTGCTATGGAGACTCTCAATCTCATCAATTGTTCAGAGGCAAAAATTCAAGTTAAGAGGAACTTGTGTGGATTTATGCCGGCGACATTCGAATTAAGGAATGTTGTTAGAGGCAATGTTTTCCTGAATTTCGGCTTGCAATTTGGTTACCCGCTTGCAAGAAGTTGGTGGTCTTGGGATTGGTGGTTTAAACAAAAGAATTAGCTCTTTTATCCAAGTGGGGGTGGAGATTCTTCGACGAAGAGAATTCGTTATGGATTCAAGTTGTTAAAAGCATTCAAAGACTTGGCTTCCAGTGGAACCCTTGGCCACTTTCAAACTTGGTGACAGTTCAAGGATAGCATTGTGGCTTGACCCTTGGGCGGACTCTATCCCCTTAAAAGACATTTTCCCAAGGTTGTTTCGAATTTCCTTAAAATCAAATGGAGCTGTCCATGAGTTTTGGGATTCCTCAATGGCCTCTTTTGTCCCTAAATTTTAGAGTGCATTTAAATGAAGAAGAGATAGCTGATTTTCAATCTCTCATTGGCCTTATTTCTACAAAAAAGATTTTTGCAAGCCCAGACAAAAGAAGCTGGAAACTAGAATCAAATGGAAAGGGACAATCTTTGGCCACTCATCTCTCCATAGCCTCCCCCATTGGAAAATGCTTATATTCAGCATTATGGAAGACTAAAAGCCGTCTAAGGGTTAATATTACAATCTGGATTATGTTAAATGGGCTCTGAAATTGTGCAGCGGTTATGCAATTGAAGCTTCCTTCTCACAGCATTTCTCCACATATCGGAAGATTTAAATGACTCCTTTTGTCATGATTTATTTACTCATTTCAACATGAGCTGGGTATTCGGTTATGTTTTTAAGAAGAACATTCTGCAGCTTCTATCTGGCCCCCAGCTCTAAGATAAGCCAAAGCTGATTTGGTTGAATGCAGTCAAGGCTTTTTTATAAAAAATTTGGTTCGAGCGAGATCAGAGAATCTTTCAAATCAAAGCCTCCTTGTGGGCAACTTGTGCGGAGATTGCTAGGCTCAATGCCTCCTCATGGTGCTCCTTATCAAAATCTTTTGAAGCGTACTCTATCCAAGACATTTGCCTTAATTGGGATTGGGAGGCTCTTAAGTCTCAATTTTAAGCTTGTTCATGTTAAGTATTTTATTTTGCCTTTATATTGGACTTTCTTGTACTCTTTTGTTATTGGTTTGCTGGACAATTTTTTTGTTTTTATTGTTTATTTTTGGATATGATGAGAGTGCTAAAGGAGTGTCAACCTAATTGAGATGTTTGGGTGCAAAAAAAAGAAAGAAAGATCTCTTCTTGATATCTTTTTCCAAACCTCGACATCCACTTGCTTGTAATTTCTTTTCTTGAATTGTTTAGTCTAAGTTGTTGCAATCTTTTTGGCATTACAGTTGAGTACAATCTGGGCTGAAACAGCAGACAATGCTAGATCAGCTGCTAGAACCTTTGTTCTTGGAGGCCTCTCTGAGAAACATCATGGAGTATCAAACTTCTGGGTTGCAGATCGAATCAATGTATGTTTGCTTCTTTTACTATAATAAATGTGTCCACAGTTAATGAAAATACAGGATTATGTACTTGAAAAGGAGAAAAAAAAGAGCGTACTTATTGTTTTTGTTTGTTGGAAGACAATTTTTACTGTATAACTTTGTGTGTGTGTATAATCTTTCGCTTTTGAAAATTTAGAAGACGGGTGAGAGAACTTTAAAATTCTACCTTTTTATAGTTATTTTAAAATGCTAAAAAGGAGTCATTTACCCCTCTCCTGCTGTCTCTGCTCCGCGACTATTTGGCTCATCATTTTCCTTTTTAGACGAGTAAGAGTTTTCACCTTGGTACATCTTGTAACCGGAAGTAAATTTAGGTTGGCAAATGCTGGGAATAAATTTCTAAGTATATCCTTGCCATTCTCTAGCTTGATGTGATGGATATTGAATTGGCAGGATATTGATTTGGAAGCTTTGCGGATTTTGAACGTTTGTTATGAGCGTGCAAAAGAGGTACCATACTTCAAGAAATGTCGTACAAAAAATTATACAATTCCTTCTTACTTGTAATGCTATATTTTAACCTTGTTTATTTTATATTAGATTTTGCAACAAAACAGAAAGCTTATGGATGCGGTGATTGATGATCTTATTCAAAAGAAAAGTTTAACAAAACAGGAATTCCTCCATCTTGTCAAGTTGCACGGCTCGATTAAACCAATGTCTCCAAGCATTATCGACCTTCGAATTGTCAAACGGGCCAAGTTTGAGGAAGAGATGGCGAAGAAAAACCAAAAGAAAATACCTGTTGGCAGTAACAGCTCTTAAACGTGGATTAGATTATGGTTTCAAAATTTTCTAGCAGTGATACTGTGATAGCAAAAGTCATTGCCCGAGCTGGAGATGGAACATATATTTTCCTACTGGAGACTGGTTCTTCCTGGTGATGAATTGTGGAGACGGGAACCTGGTCGATCGGTTGGACTGCAGAAAGGTGAGTATTTATTAGTTCCTTTTCAATTTTATCCCCGTCGGAATATGTGGTTTTGGAGTCAACAATGTGAACACATTTTTTTACCATTTATGTATCATTTGATGTAATTATTCCTAAGTTCTAGTTATATTTTTTAGATCCTACTCTTATAATTAGTGTTAGTTTGTAATAAGTTGAGTTTCTCACGTGAAATTTTTTGTGGCTAAATTAAAGATTTTGTTTCCATGCCTTTATATCATCTCTAGTGGTTGGTTGAAGACACTTGAAAGAAATTTACACCATTAGGCCGGCCGGCTGAACCAAGTTAAAGACTGAAAAATAATTTTTTATTTCTATATTTTTATTATGTTCTTTGTTTTATAATTTCACACAAATAATGGGTACATGATTGCATCATTATCCTTAAGTAAGGCATAAAAATTATTTGATATGCTCAAATACATTACCGATCAGTTTTCTTGTGGCTTTGAGTTTTTTTCGTTAGATATATAACTAAATTTATCTTTATTCACTAGCTTAAGCTTTTGAATTAATTGATGATTTTAGATGATATAGAGAAGGTTGCTTCAGGATGTCATAGTACAAGCTTCTGCAATGTTATTTCCTCTCTAATATATTCATTTTCACTTGTTGGATCTTTCTCATATTCAGTGGTGGATGTCGGATTTTAGGTTAGGGGAGGCACGATGCATGTAGTACTGATATTGTAAGCACTAATTTATTTATAATTTTATACTTTTTTCTAGAAAAAAATATAGTTTTATAAATAAATTTATATTGTTTTTTAAAAATAAAATATAATGAAATAAACTAAAAAAAACCTTAAAAAATACTTTAAATTCATAATAAAGATTTTATAAAATTAATTTAAAGTACTTTCTAAAAAATTGATTTTCTATAAATAAGTGGTATGAATTTATATTATATTTGGGACATCTTCGAATATAGCAAAAATTTTAAATTATTTACAAAATAAACAATATGGAAAGGAATAAAAGGAAAATTATATGCAGTAAGAAGATTCGAACCCACACAATAGAGGACAAAGTAAAGGGATTGAGAAAGTTTATATATATAACATATTATGATGGACTAAAGGTATATATATAAATATAATATTTTTTCGAGTTAAGGGGGGACACGTGCCCTCCAAGTCCCCTTCATAGATTAGCCCTTGCTCATATTTCAAATCCACAAGTGAGGAGAAGTGTTAGTGAGATATAATTAAATTTGTTTTTACCCATCAAAGTTTTTTGGTTAATTAGTTATTTAAGATGTTATTAGAGCAGGTTGATTCAAGATGTTTTGGTTCAAATTCGTATAATGTTATTTCCCACAAGTGAGGAGTATAAGATATTATATCAAATTTATTGTTACCAACAAGGTTAACCTTTTACAAACCTAAAAATTACTGCTACACGTAATCTAACTCATGACCACATATTTTATATTTTAAGATTTCGGTTTTACTAGATAACAATTTCTAAACTAAAAGTTACAAGTAACAATAAATCTTTTAGGAAAGCAAAATTTATGCTATTTTACCTCTTGTGGGTTCCGTCTAATTTTTTTTTATTATTATTATTTCAAGTTCTACTACAATATCATGAAGGGTTTCTACAAGAGTTCAGGATATGTTTGGGGTTTCTTTTGAGTGAGATATGAGTGATTAAGAAAAAATTTTAACTGCATTTTGTATTAGGTAAAACCACTATGGAAATCTTTTAAAATCACTATTAAAAACACATTTACTTCACACACACCTACTCTAAAACCATTTTTCCATAAATTCGTAGATTCTCTTAAATTCATATATATTTTTAATTTTCAGTTCTATGCTTTAAAATTAAAATTTATTTTAGATATTTATTCTTTTTTTCACCGAATCAAATCTATCATCTAATTCTCATAAGTTGAAAGCATTCATTTCCTTAAAAAACTATACCATATTAATTTTCTTTTTATTTTTATTTTAAAAATAAAGCTACATAACAAACCAGATAAATCAATTTAAACAATTATTTAAAATTATAAATTATAAAATATTAATAAATCTATTTTAATTAGTAAATGATAATTTAATATTTATTTATCAAACACTATAACCCAGTCATCTCTATTCACAATAGTTTAGCATTATTTAATGTTTATTTTATAAACTTTTAAAGCTAAAACTTAGGAAACATCAAGCTGTTTTTTAGGATTAAAATAATGATTTTAAACGTAAGACCAATCTAAACTAATCACGGGATTCAGAGTTTAGGCAAGACTTAGTTTGAGGTTGTTCTAGCATTTAAAATTATTCACATTGATAATTTATTGTAATATTTATTTTTAAAAATTTATATGATTAAAATTTTAAAAAAAAATTTAAATGACAAAATTGCTAAGAATTTACAAATATTATAAAATACCAATATATTAACGATAGACTATGATATAAATACTATGTACGTCTATCAGCTATAGACTATTATCGCAAATCGACAGTAAAATTTTGTTACATTTGTAATTATTTTAGTATAGTGAGAAATAACCTAAATTTCAACTAATTTTGTTTAAGCTAAGTTATTTGTGCTCACTTTTTTTTACCAAAACTCTCCCAAAATCCTTGAAATGGATGACGTTCTGGGCGGTTAGTGTGGCGTTCCATGGGCCAAGGCCCAACCCAAAAGGCTGCAGTGTGATCAGCCGCCATTCTCCAAAGTCCGAAACGACCTGATTTTTCACCAAAATTAACTGCCCACGTATCCCCGTTTAAAGATTAGAGTTCAAAACCACCCGCCCACTCTCGCCGAAGAAGGGAAAAAAAAAAAACAAAAACAAAAACTCAACTAACTTTTCTATCATAATAAATAAATGGAATACTCTCCGCCATTTCCAAATTACAAAGAAACCTCCCTCTAAAATCAACACCCAATTTCTCAACTCCTTCAATCGGAATGAAGACAGCATACACCCCACCATTCTCTGCTCATATGCTGATACTGATAATTTCCACTGCAGTAATGGTGGCTGCCACCGCTTTCCAGTTTAAAGTTGGCGACGAAATGGGTTGGCAACTTCCTCCGACCAACGACTCTGAATTCTACGATTATTGGGCCTCCATCAACCGATTTCAAATCGGAGATTCTCTCTGTAAGTTTTACCGATTACATTATCATCAATTCTTCAAATTTGCTGTGTAATTTGTTTCTCTTCTTTTTACTAACTTCTTTACCATGCTTATCATGGAAGTTTAGGGACTGGAACTGTTATTTAACGTTTTCTTTTTGGAATTTTTGTAGCTTTTGAATACAAGAATGATTCAGTTCTAATGGTTGAAAAATGGGATTATTATCACTGCAATTCAAGTGACCCAATTTTGGGTTTCAATAATGGGAAAGGCGTTATAAAGCTAAACAGGGCAGGCGCTTTTTACTTCATCAGTAGCTTTTCTGATCACTGCAGAAACGGCCAACGCCTCCTCGTCCGAGTAATGTCGCCGCATGATCTCATCGTTGCCTTGCCACCGCAATCTACTGCCGACGATGCTCCTTCGCCATTGTCCACCAATGATGGAGCTTGTCTTCCGGTCACTGCCTCGGTGGTGTTCATCTTCCCCATGGCTGCCGTTGTTGGAATGCTGCTGATCTCTGATCCTCTTAATTAATTACCCTACTTCCTGTTGTTTGGTTTTGTTGATTAGTGTTTCATTGCTTATTTTTTTGATTAATTGTTTTTGTTATTGTCTGTAATTAGTACGCGATTCATCATGTAAATGTAATCTGTCATTTCTAATTAGTCCATAGAGTTCTTTAACATGACTTTTTGAATATGTAAAGGAAGTTTTCTAGAGAATTACATTCTAAGAGAATGTAAAGGTTATATAATTTATAGGCGTCTATTTCCCAAATCAACCTATAAATCATCTATCATTTCTATAGATTAAGACAATATTTAGGTGTACCTTAAGACAATATTTAGATGTCTTTTTGAATTTGTAAAGGAAGTTTCTGTCTTTTGTTTTTCGTTTCCTAATATTTGTTTCTTATTTTTGAAGAGTTAAAAACAGGATTTCGTTTGTATTCTTATTTTCTAATTCTTGTAAAAAAGAAATACAAACTTGATAACTCTTTTGTTTTTTCTTGTTTTTTTTTTTTTTGTAATAATAATATAATATATAAAAAAAAAAGTCATAATTTAAGCATCAACTAAAAAAAAATATCAAAAGTTTATACTATCTAATAGAAATAAATCTTGATGCACAGCTAAATACAATAAAAATGTTGATAAGCAATGTCATTTCCCATTCAAGCAATTGCCTTAAATGTTTTCAACTTACAACTCAGTCAACTACACTACTCTAAAAAAATTTTAAAAAAAAAAAAAAACTTACATATTGAAAATTAAATTTGAATATTAAAATAATATATAAATTTAAATATTGAAAATTTAAAATTCAAAAAGTTAAAGTAATATAACACTATTAGCAGAAGTTAAGAAAATATTATATTTTTTTTAAGAAAAAGATATAATAAACAAAAGCAAAACAAAACATGATATAAAAAAGGAAAGGCAAAAATAATTATTTAATATAATAAATAAAAACAATAGTTAAAATGAAAAATGTAAAAGGGAAAAAGAAAGGAAAAAGAATCGTTAGATATGAGATTCAAACTCACAAGGGGTGAACGTCGACCAGTTGGAGTCAGTGTTCTAACCAAACCTCCACCGAATTGAGTATGGTTGATTTAGTAAAAGTTTAAACCGATCTCGACCATGAAGGAGTGCAAATCGACCGTTGGATCCAGAGGCGCACCTTTTTTTAATAATATGAAATGAGACTAATGCTTAACATACAAGAGAATTATACCAAGAGCATAATCTATGAGGCTTATGGATCAAGAGGCGCCCTTGAGCATCCCAACTAAGTTGACACCCCCTTAGCACCCTCATCATGTTGGAACAAGATAATCACAAGCTAAATAACTTCAAGGATACAGCTCATTAAATCCAAAAGAGACAAAACGAAAGTAAACAAACATACAAACAAACACAGTAAATAGAGGGAAAATCCCTTTACAGAACCACTGAATAAAAGTTCGATTAACAACTGAATAAGAGTTGAATCAAGAGGTATCTTCTAACAGTGAGGGAAGATAAAAGCCCACCAATTCAAGCAAAGCTCCTAGATTGAGTAGTCTTTGAATTCCTTGCCCAATGTGCACCAAGCAAAAGAATTGTTACTTGCTGATTCAAAGTAATCAAACCAGTCCAATTCCTTAGCATGGAAAATCCTTTAATTCTGTTCAAACCACAAATCCACAAGCAAGGCCTTAGCCATGTTCTCCCAAATTATTCTTGGCCCCTTCTTCAATAAGGGACCCAATAAAACCTGTTGAACTTTTATGCTAAAAGTATCTCCAAAGGCCCAAGCAACATTAAAAGAGGAGAAAATTTTCCACCAACAGTTGGCTGAGTAAGTACAGTAGAAAACAAGTGTTGCAGATCTTCCCTTTCCTTCTTGCACAGAGGACAAATGGATGGTGAAAGGCAGTCGTTTAGTAATTTTGTTTGCATAACCGAAGAACAGTTTAAGATCCCAAAAATCATAACCCAAAACATATATAATTAAAACCTTATAATAATAATATAATTAAATATATATAATCGAGGAGGGGATGGAGACGAAGTGAGAATAGAATCCCTGCCCCGCCCCTATTTCGCGTCTAATCCAGGATTTTCCACCCGGAGGTTAAATGGGCATCTCTACTCCCATGTATTATACCATACAAGTTTCTTTTGAATTAAGGATTGTTCATGAAACCGAAAGGAACAGAAAGGAACGTCATATTCTTTACAGTACGTTTTCAGAGACAGAAAGTTGTTTGTTTTTCATGAGGGGGTTTAGTTTTTGGAGAGCCAAATAACATATTGGATGGCAGAAGTGGTGAGCAAGCAGCAGGTAAGGAATGTGAAGGCAATAGAGATGGCAACATGGTTACAGAAGTGTTGTAATGGCTTACAAAAGTTAGGCAGAGTTGTGTGTCGAATGCCAGTCCGATTCAGATTGGAGATCCCAGCTGCAGCTGATCCAGCACTCATCAATGCATATGCCAAGGCCTGCAACCAACACAACCAAATTTTGAAATAAGACCCTGTACTTGAGTAATCTCACAAAACAACTACCTAGTCCTACAATTACCTAGTCCTACAATGTTTAAATATTAATTGATCTAATAGAATATAGAAAATATTATGCCAAATTTATGGCTCAGCACAAGAAGTAATTGAACTTTGGTCGTGTTCATTAGCAAATAGCTAATGAGCCAAATATCCTCGAGCTAGTGCACAGAATAATTACCAGATCAACAGCAAAAATGAGCCAGGCTCGACTTCTGGAGCTAAGCACTGGGGACCTCCTAGCGAACATTGAAGCAGTAACGAGCAGCTGCAGCAAAGAGTAGGCAGCGACAGCCACTGAAACTCCAACAAGGTACCTACACTCGTCATAAACTCACGGGGATCAACTACTTTCATTTTCAACTCATTGACAAACACCCCCACAATCCCGCGCAAATTCATTTTAATAATAATGAAGTACAAACAAATGGAACAAACTCTTTTATTATTATTATTATTATTATTATTATTATTATTATTATTATTATTATTATTACCCTTTAATAAAAATAAAAAATAAAAAAACCCATAACGGTGACCGTGGCGCAATTGGATGCACTAAGAATAATAAAGAAAGACAAAGCCATTAAGCAGCAATCAGTTGGTCAAACTTTCGTATGGAGGGTCAGAACAGGTCCAGAAGAAGACAAACATGTAATGGGGCATATTTTGAGAAAAGAAGGAATCGGGTGGTTTCACGGGTTCATTTTAGACCAAGCAATGAAACTTGGATGAAGAGGGTTTTTCAGATTCCACTGTTCATATTCGAAGGGGAGCAGATTTGTCAACATGTCAACGGAAGAAAAGCGACTGTCAACATTTCAACCGAAGAAAAGCGACTAAATCAACTATAAGATAGAAAGTGCCTTTTTTTAGAGTAGGCAAACGAGTGATGATTTTTTTTGAAAAAAAAACGATCAGAAACAATTAGGACTAAACAATACTCTGTTTGGGTGCCAAGAAAGCAAGGTAAGAAATGAAAAAAATAGCAGTAAAATGTTTCCTCCTTAAGCAGACAGAAAATACGAGCCTCATCATTTTGTCTTCCAATCTGTCTATTGGGATCCGTTGTGATTTCCTAAAAACATTTCAAGATTGAAGAAGAACAGACGAAAAAGAAATTAAAAGTTCAATGGTGATTATAGTTGCAGGGGAGCTCCATTCCTCCAAAGACAATACCCATTTTGAACTAATGGATCTCACAGTTACTCCCCTGTACTTTTTTTTTTTTCACAAGACAATCACTAACTCAGTCACTAAAACATCTAGGTCATAAACTAGTAACACGAAAAACGGTAACTTACTCGAATGCGTCTGAGAACGACCACTTGGATTGAACGGGAAATTCAAATCCGTAAATGGAAACAGTGGTAGAATCCTTGGCGGTAACCATCAACGCCACTGTCGTCGTGCACGTAGCAATGCAAATCAGCCTCAGTGATAACTGATACAAATCGGCTCTCAGGCGGTCGAAGCCTCGCTCCGGTGGTTCCATCGGTCTACCGATCCTGCCGCTCTCGGACGCGATAGCCGCCACCTTAGTCATCTCTGGTAGCTGCACTGCTGCCTCTAGCGCCGGCGGCATTTTTCGTTCACAAGTCATTCAGAAAATTTCAGGCGTATCTTTCCGGTGAGATTCTCATCGACCAGCGTGAGGGAAGTATGGTTCTGTCTTAGTTAACGACCAGCGTGGGCGACTGAGCGTTTTCGCGGAGAAAGTTTATAAATAGGCATAAAAAATTTAAAATTTAAAATTTAAAAGTGTAGTCGGTCGGCCAATGGTTCTCATCGGTTTTGGGTGACGTGGAGCACGGGCGGTCGGTTTGAAGTTCTGATTAACTAAGCAAAGAAAAAGAGGGTGAAAAGAAAGGAAGAAAAGAGAGAGATTATGAAAAAAAAAAAAAAAAAAGAAGAAGACGAAGTAAATAATTCAACTGAGAATCAAGAAAAAACGAATAAAAAAGAATTTTTTTTAACGGATGACCTATTTTGAGAATCCAAATGAAATTTCGCTTACCTTTTAAAAATTTAAGATCTTTTTGGTTGTTTATTCATTTTCGTTATTATATTTTCAAAAATAAAAAATACCAAAAAAATAATAAAAACAATTTGGTATACGTATCTTTTAAAATGATGTTTAAAAATATCACTCAAAATAATTTATTTTTTAAATCAAAAGTATCATTTTATTTTTTTTAGATTTTGTTTTCATAAATTGTGAATATCAATAGATTATTGCATTTTCAAATTCACAAATAAACACAATAAATTCGACTTTCAAAATTTTAAATTAAAATCAATGTGTTTTCGAATACAACAAAAAAATAAAAATTTGTTTTTGTTTTCCATAAAAATTAATTTTTGGATCACAAAGAAAGAAGTTTTTGGATCATAAAAATTAGCTTACATCGTTCGAATAAAATCACTAAAATGACAGCAAACAACCGTCCCAATACTTCCTCTACTCTGATTCCTCTACTTCTCTATTCGATCACTTGATTCTCTCTACTTCACGAGGGTTTTGCGATCTTCTTCTCCTTCATCTATTTCTTTCTGCAATTTTCTTTATATATTTTGAAATCATGTTTCCTTGAATACTCCAACATTTTTATGATCCGGCATGGAGAGCTTCAAAATTAAATTTTGATTCAAGATATTTTTTTTCATCAACTACTTTTTCTTTTATTCTTTCATCATTTTTCTCGTTTTGTTTATTTTTTCTTTTCCAACATTAGTGCTAGTCTTCCAAGCCAAAAAAATCAACTAAAGTTCTCACATGTGCTTTTACAGGGATTTTACCGATCTTCTTCCAATCTCAAGCTCTCGTCTTCTAAGCCAAAATACCAATCTTCTTCCACGTTCTTCATGCTCTCGTCCTCTAAGGCAAAAACCTCACTTCTCTCTCCTCTCTCATTCTGTCTCGCTAAAAATAGACTTAAGATGGGAGAATCTATCGACATCCTCTTCAGTTGGATTTTTCGCTAATGAAACCATTTCGCGAATGAAAAGAATGTGGCAATTGATTGCAGCCCATGTCTGTTTATAGCAATCGAATACCAATGTTTGGTTAATCAATTTGGAAGATGAGGTTGCTAGGATTCGTGTTCTAGAGAGTTAATGGGTTCCAATTGCATAACAATAAAAATATGAAAATCCTAATAAAAATGGATGGAAATAAAAAAGAGTTTTTTTAAAAAAAATACATTAATAACAAAGATAGACTTCTGAAATTATAGGGCTCTTAAGATAGACTTGCGTCTTTTCTACAATTTTCTTACAATAATTATTTTTTTTTTACAATTTTAACATTATAAATAAAAAATAGTTCATTTATAACAAAGATAATACTTTGTTGCAAGCTACTGTACCCCCATCTCGTCTCCTTCAATTACAAAAGAAAAAGGAAATTTGTAAGTAATTTTCTTTATAATATTATACGGCTCATATTTTCTCAAATAAATTTGCTCACATAACAATTTAGTAGCCAATTCAACTTCATCGATGTCGAGTTGTAGAACACATTAATAAATATAATGATTCAAGTTACCCCCACATGATTGAAATGAGTTCTTTCAACCGATAGTAAAAATTCCCACTCCACATGGGGGGGGGGGGGGGGGGGGGGGGGGAAAAAAAAAAAGAAAGTCCCAAAGGG
>JBBPDJ010000001.1:18137988-18170182 GCA_037974625.1 Cucumis cinereus | reverse complement strand
TCCAAGTGGATACATACTTTCTCAATCTCACTATATAGAGAAAGTGCTAAGAAAATTTGATCAGTTTGAGAGTAAGCAGGTTGTTACTCCATTTAATCCAAATTGTAAGTTGAAGAAAAACAATGATGAAGGTGTATCGTCTCTAGAATGTTCTAGAGTTATTGGTAGCTTAATGTACATAATGAATTGTACAAGACCTGATATTGTCTATTTAGTAGGAAGGTTAGCAAAATACACCAACAATCCTGGACATGACCATTGGAATTCGTTAGTCATAGTTCTAAGGTACTTGAAGTACACTCTAGACTATGGACTGCATTATACGAGGTGGAGCTGCCGTATCATGAAAATCTTCAAAACAGATGTGTATAGCACGTTCTACTATGAAATCCGAGTTTATAGCTCTTGATAAAGCAGGAGAAGAAGCAAGATATTCCAATGTGGCAAAAGCCTGTAAGTGCAATATGTATCTATTGTGACAATTTAGCGGCTTCTATGAGAGCCAAGAATACTGTCTATAATGAAAAGTCACGACATATTAGACGCAGGCATAATTCGATAAGGCAATTGCTCTCTAATGGAATAATTTCCATTGATTATGTGAAATCAAAAGAGAATATTGTAGATCCTTTGACGAAAGGATTGCCAAGAGAGCAAGTCACATATACATCGAGGGAAATGGGGCTAAAGCCTATGAAATGAGCTATCTGGTGGTAATCTAACCTAGTTGACTAGAGATCCCAAGATCTAGCTGGATAATTCATTGTTGACACACTACGAAACTTATAGTTTCGTCCCATTTCTATGATGTTCTAGAATGTGTGATATGTTGATATTAAGGTTATATTGATGTCTTGTTTTACAAGAGGAGTAATGACAGAATACTCTTAATCAATATTACCTTTGTGAGAGTAGAAGTGGGGTCGCTTCTATGAGAACTTTTCAAATGACTTATGTTTTCTAAAGCTCTCATGACTTCAGGATTTTGTCCAGGACCAAAATGGACACAAACGTATAGAACTCAAGGATACAAGATAAGCTGTGTGTGATATCTTTTGTCTCAATTCACCAATGAGAAGGATAGTTCCAGAGTTTGGTCTCTCTATTTCTTCCGTAAATTCGATCACTAAGGAAGGTTCAAGTCCATAAGACACCTCTCCCGAGCATAGCTTGTCTATTTGCTCTCAACAGTTTTATTTGATTTTTCTCTTTCTTTCATGTGGAGGATTGTTGGATATTTATAGTGAAAGAAAGTGAAACTTTGGTTTATTTTGAAACATAAAATAGGATTTAATTGTGCAAATTAAATTCATTTGTTAGAAACTTCAAATTGAATTAAAACCATCAAATTAAGATGTTGTTTCATGTACAAATTTAATATTTTGAAAGTTAAATTTGTTACTTCTTCAATTTGAATAAGCTATGTTTGATTTTAGTCAAATAAAACCTAAATTAAATTAAATTTGACAAAAGTTTCAACTTTTATATTTATGTGATTTTATTTTGTATTTTGGAGAGTTACTAAGTTGCTAGCCTATAAATAGCAACTTGTTCCTTCATTTGTATCATCACTTCAAAACGTAAAGAATTCTCTCCATTCTTTCTTTCTTTCTTCCTTTTGTTCTTGTGTTGAGTTGAGAGCAAGTATTCAAGAGTTCTGCCAGATCCGAGTAGTTCGAGGTTGCAGTTCTACCGGAGTTAGTCGTTGTATCCTGCTGAGACGATCGTTGTAGTCTGCTTGCAAGCCCGTGTAGAATGAATTTGTCTTCAGGACAGCGCTTATCAAAAGCGTGTCTCGACTACGGTTTGAGTATTCCAAATTTTTATATTATTTCAAGTATTTGATCGTTTACGTATCTAAGTCTCCTTATATCAATTAGCTTAAGAGTATTTGTTTTCAATTGAGTTGTAATCTGTTTGCTAGTGTATTCAGTTCATATTATATGTAACATTTTCTCCAACAATATGTATCAATGAAGTTAGAGGCCTAAAAATAGAGTTAGCATATAGATATAAAGGAAAATCATGGTAAATCCTACCTTAACCATGGTACAAAGTTTCGAAAGTGAAGAGAGAGTATTAAGAAGCATAACCATAAGGCCTCCACCTTCTACGGTCTCAATAGTTCTAGCAAGGATATTAGGTGTCAAAACCTTAAAATCTTAAAAGTATGAAAATTAAGATAAAAAATAAAAGTCATACGGTTAAGTCATTACAGGGTAGGAAAGACTTCATTCTAAAAGAAAATACATCAAGTGAAAAGTATAAACCTGCAAAACAAACATCCCACTAGCTACTTTCAAGAATGCGCTCAGTGTCTCGATATAGGCAATATGAGAGACCTCCACTCTCACTAAAAAGTAAGAATGGGTCCACCTTTTCCAGATCAAGAAGTCCCATTTGCGTCAACGATTTTACCTGCTTGGCTCTTTTTGTTTTATGGCTAAGGCAAAGTAAATAAATCACTATAACTTTTCTAAGTTCACCATCATTTGTATATACTACAACTTTTATTACGAGATATAGTTCTAAATTCAGTCATGTCATTACATGGTAAATTTCTCATTGACAAAATTGAGTGAATTTTATCGTTTATTTTCGTATGCTTCTTAAAATGACATTACTCATATTTTGACAATAAAAAGAGGTTGTTAATCAAAGCTCGAGTTTTAAGAAAACTAAACCATGAAACTCAGCTTTGCACATAAGAGATTTCTTTTTCCAGTTAGAACTAGTTTCACACCTTCTCCTTTATATATAAATTTGTATAAATATTCATTTTGTCTTAAAAAAAAAAAACCCCCCACTAAACTATGTTTATCTATAAGTGGTTCTGCATTATAGGAAAACAAAGTTTCATGGTATAAAAATAAATGTAGCTGGACTACCTGCTAATCTCTAATCTTTCCTTGTAACACCACAAGACAGTTGGGCATGCTTTCACGACTGCCTTACTTAGCAAGTAATGAAGATTGACCACCTAAAAACAAAAATCATCAATTCCCAAAGAAATTATAATGATTAGTTATTTATTCATAAAGATGATAGTAATTAATTAACCTGATCCCGTCCCTTGTCACCCAATTACTACAAACAGCCAACGATGTTTTGTATTCACTCCATTTTGAATCAAGGTGCGAATTCGATCGTCCTCCTTCTTCCTCATACTTACACCTAACAAGAAACACAGAAATCATAATCCGAATATTATACTGACACAAGCAGACACAAAACATTAAATGGAGAGAGAGAGGTAATTAGATGAGGCAGCATGAATCTCTTTTTCATTTTCTAATTAGCAAACATGATGGTTTAGTATTTAAAAAGCTCAATTTTTCAAGTCAAACCTTAAAAAAGGATAGTTTGGCATTAGATGTTGACAAAAGAAAATTGATGTCACGTGAAGCTAAGGAAACAAACAACTATATATACATAATCTATACCAAATAACAATTGAACAATCATCAAATAATAAATAAATAACAATTAGATAACAATCATAATCAAATAGCAACTAGATGTGTCAAAGAATATAAGTCAATAAGATGACAATCAAAAAACAATAAAAAAAAATAATTAAATGACAGATAGAAAGTAATCCAATGTGACTATCTCAAAAGGCTAACTAATATTGAAAAAAAAAAAATCAACTGACAATAAGAAGATAATCAAATGACTATATTTTTCTTTTTTTTTAAAAAAAAGGCAAAACGTAATCAAATAGAAATAAAATTTCATGTGCAAGCGTGTGAATCAATTAATTTTGATATTTTTGCAAAAAAAAAAAAAATCAAACTTTTGGACGAAGAACCTAATTTTATCAAATGTTGTTTACAATCTTGCAACTGCTCTTACAAATTAATATAAGGTTTAAGGATATTTTGAGAAGAAACACTGAAAATGAAATATTTGGATGGTTTGAGAAAAAAACTCTCATCAATTTTATTTTGAGGTGATGTGAAAAGTTCAATGATTTATTTATTATTATTTTTTTTTGAATGAATGTCGCTGAAAATAAAAAAAGAATGGAATTTAAAAGATAGCATATTAAAAAAGTTTTATCTTCGAGAATGACAATGACATATGAAACTATACAATTGTGCATATAATCAAGACCATAAACTATTTCTCAATGAAATTAAAGTCAACGTTACGAGAGTACGCTTGATTCTGTTTCATAAAAAAAGAGAAAAAAAATGTAAGCTTAGTTTAATGATAATTTTTATTAACCATATGCAACTCACCGTCTCTTTACAACATAAATTTTCGAACCTAAGAATCTTTCAATTTCAATTGCATAACTTAGCAATCCGGTAAAATAACACGATGTCACCCAATAATGACCTTCCCCGAAAACTTTTCATGCTACTTTCTCTAACTAGTTTGTTACATAAGAATAGCAGAAAATGGATTTGCCTCTTGGTGACATGATGTTGCGCATGTGTGAACCCTAGTTGGACAATAAATTATAGCAACGAAAGACCAGTTGTCAAGAGATGGTGAGTTAGGTAGGAATGTAAGGCCTCATTTCATCCTGCAGTTTGGATGATTGGCTTGCTTTTCAAAATAATTCGGCTATGTACAGTTTGAATCATGGATTTGAATCTGATCATGCTTCTGCTAGTTTTAGACGAGGAACAATGTTCATAGATTGGAGTTCCTGCATAGAAAAACACTCGTGGTGAATGTGCAAAATATTTACAAAATATCATCTTTTATCTATGATGGATCGTGATAGACTACTATCTTTGTCTATCAAGATAGTCTATCAAATAGTAGTCTATATGCGTCTATCGTGGTCTATCACAGATAGATTGTGATATTTTGTTACATCTGTAAATATTTTTCAGAAGTTTTTTCATTTAAAATAATTTTTCTTTATTTTATGTTATTTAATTAAAAGTAAAATTACTAATTTTGAACTTAATTAATTATAAAAATGACATTCATTAAAAATATTAATTGGTTAATTTTAGTTATAAATTACTAAACTTTCAACTATTTATAATTAAAATGATTATTTATTTTTAATTAATTAATTTTTATCAATGTATTGAATGATATTTGTTGTTTAATTAATTAATCTGTTACAATTATATAAGATTGTCATGCTTAATTCATATACTTAAAACAAACATCATTATTGTTCATAAAATTTTGATAGCATTTTCTATATCTAACTAAAATTTTGATTCTCTCTTCTCATAAATACTTTATACCCAGGCATCTACAAATTAAGGCTGAAACCAAACGGTCATGGCAAAATAACTACTTTCTTTGTATATTCACATTTAATATCAGCAGAAAACTAAAGTAGATATGATATAATAAAACCTGCCAAAAGCCTAAATAATTGACAAGAAAATACATGTGCAAGCATGATATTCAGATACAAAGAAACAAGATATATAAAGAAAAATTATCTACCTGGATTAAGAGCTTGCACGCATATGGAAGCTTCATAGTGGAGATATTATCTCCATTTTTACACGATGAACAGATTCCCGTTTTTAGCTTGTGATTGTAATATCCCAACAAGCCACAAACTCTGCAGACCTGAGCGAACAAGCAGGGAGCATCATCAACAATATGGAAGTATACACAATTATCGTTTTCCGGCTAAATTATAAAAAATGTCATTGCACTTTGCGCTGTGTAGTTTAAATACCCTTGAACTTTCAAAAGTTTAAAAAATACAATTAAGTTTTCAAAGATAGTTCACAAAAACCCTTACTGTTAAGTTCGGATGGAAACCGTTAATATTTTATCTAGAAAATGTCCAACTTTCAAAAGTTTAAAAATACCCTTAAACTTAAAGAAAAATTAAAAAATACCCTTGCTGTTAATATGTGAACAAAAATCATTAATACTCGTTGCAAAACTACCTCAATGTAAGTCTTTTCTTTTATGTAGAGTCTTTCTCCTATAAAAGAAAGCTATGAATCTTGCGGTTATTCATTGGAATGCAAAATATTTCATTCCATTCAAATCTATAGGTTCAACTTCATTCGTTGTAACAATAATTTAGAGGTATGCAACTAGGGGGGATAGCATGAATACAAACAAAGGCAAAGTACCTGGACTTCAAAAGGATCGCTTGAGATCATTAAACGTTCGTAAATCAGCATGCTAGCACCATAAGCAATTAAACAATCACGTTCCATTTCTCCTACTCGCAATCCTGGGAAATAGAGAGCTACCTAAACTTGGACGTTCTTACAATGAGAAGACGCTGAAAATAGTAATTAAAAGATACCAAACCTCCATTCCTAGCTCTTCCTTCTGTTGGTTGTCTAGTTAACATGACTCGAGGACCACTACCTCGAGCATGCATTTTGTCCAAGACCTATTTATCATGAAACAATAGACGAGCAAAACAAATATCTCATATGTAATTCATAACATGGATGAAAACTGGAATCAATAGAGCAGAACATAAACTTACCATGTGTTTTAACTTTTGGTAGTAAATTGGTCCCATAAATATATATGCTTGTAATGGGCAACCTGTGATACCTGGAGAGTGAAAGAATATATCAGCTTCTAAAAGGCAAAGCACCAAATTTTGGCTCTCCGGAGAATAATAGTTTGGGAAATTTCCTTTCCGCATCTCAATTATTTAGCATGAGAATGTATTTCCAAGAGTTGATTTGCTTCACCTAAATCATTGGTTTTTTAGAGGGCATGTATTCTTTTGAAAAGTATAAATTTACAAACAGAAGTGTTACTGTCTAAATTTGTTTGAAATATAGCTATAATTTTGTTCAAAATTCTGCTGTGTATAAAAGTTGGTTTAGAAATTTACAAACAGGGACCAAACAACCATTTTAAAACGTTCATAGAACAAACGGATACTTTTTTTAAGAAAACAAAAAAAAATTGTTCAAAACAGTATTCTCTATGTTTCAACATAATTTTTCAACTTTTGACGTCCCAATGTCATAAGAACGGAAACAGCAGAATGCTTTACAGCCCACAGAACAAAATTAAACAAGAAATAAGACATTAAACTCCACAGGGAAGATAAAAACCTGAGTAAAGAAAGTCCTTCCCGTTGTAACTAAAGCCCCTCTTGATAAGAGTCTCGCTAAAAAGAAGAGGAAAATAATCGACTCTTAGAAAATCATAGAAGACAGTGTTAGTGAATGTAAAGAGAGCACTATAATACCTTATAGCATCAACTTTATCTGCATGACCACTTGGCTCTCCAAATGCACTACCATAGTGAAACCTACCACATGAAACCCCAGCTTTTCCACCTAATAGTTCAATCATCTTCCCCACTGTCATTCGACTGCAGCAATCAATCGGTAACAATTAGCACAAGTAGCATAAATCAAATCACAACTCAAAATGATAAAAAGAAAAGTGCATAAATAATGATAACAAGTACGTCGACAACCATCACTAAAGTGATAGGTGTGTATCTGGATCTATCGCGGTCTGTCACTGATAGAAAATAAAATTTTGTTGTATTTGTAAAGAAGTTGGCTCATTTTTCCATATTCTAAAACTTCCCTTATTTTAATTAAATTTTTTATTTCTAAGATTCATTCTTCGCTTATATGTATATAGTTTTTTGAAATAGAAATGAGACAAATGCTCAAAGTACAAAAGAATTATACAAAAAGCTAGAATCTCTAAGGGACAAAGAATCCGGAATCCAAATACACGGACAAACAAAACGAGGTCCAAGAGCTTAACAAACTCCAAACAAGGCAGAAAAACAACCAAAACAGCAATTGAAAAAATTCAATACAAACGAAATGCTGGAAAAGGAAATAAAAATGCACCAAAAAATCTTTAAAAAGCTTGAAGAAAATGTATCTCAAGATGACAAAACGAAGAGTTGAGCTATCTCGGAACCAACCAAAGAACATCTGATTCGTTAAAAAATCATTACCGCCACGAGCTGACAAACTACTACCATGATTTCTCATGCACATAAATCTAATTAAAACCTTAAACCCTTGATTACATTTTGCCAAAAAAAATTATTTCTTATGTATTTCAAAAAGAGAGAAGGAAAAAAATAATTTTGGCAAAGATAATATAGTACAACCAATACAAGAAAGGAAATAAAACACTCCCCCTCAAGCTGGTTTAAAGTTATAAGTAATTGCAAGCTTGTTAATCAATTTGTTGAATTTCCACTTTGGAAGGTCTTTAATTAACACATCTGCAATTCGTTCTGTCGTCGGAAGGTAGGGTATGTATATTACTCCCATATCGATCTTTTCCTTTATAAAGTGTTCAACGACTTCAATATGTTTCATCCTGTCATGAAGGACTGGATTGTGAGCAACAGAAATTGTTACCCTGTTATCACAGTAAATGCACATGGACATTGTCTCAGTGAATCTCAATTCTTCCAACAATCTTCTTACCCATCTACCCTCACAAATACCATGGGCTAAAGCTCCAAATTCTACTTTTGCACTACTTCTTGCAACCACACTCTGTTTTTTACTTTGCCAAGTAACAAAATTTCCTCCAACAAAGGAGCAGTATCCAGAAGTGGATCTTCTATCAGTCGTGCTACTTGCCCAATCAACATCAATGTAAACATCAACATTGAGATGATCATGTCTTTGAAACAATATGCCTTTTCCCGGAGTACCTTTTAAATATCTTAGGATTCTATAAACTGCATCAAAGTGAGTTGGTCCAGGAGCATGAATGAACTGATTTACCATACTACAAGCTATGTTAGGACGTGTGTGAGAGAGATATACGAGTCTCCCCACAAGCTCTGGTACTTTTCTATTTCCTTTATCTCATTCTTGGTTGCAGCTTCCAATTTCAGATTCTTCTCAATGGGAGTTTCTGCTACCTTGCAACCAAGTAAAGCCATCTCTTTTAGCAGATTAAGAGTATACTTCCTTTGGTTGACAAGAATACCGATTTTGGACCGGGCAAACTCCATGCCTAGGAAGTACCTTAAAGTTCCTAGGTCTTTTATTTGGAAATTATCTGATAACTTTTTCTTCACGAAAGTGAGTCCTGTCTCATCATTGCCTATACGAATGATATCAACAACATAAACTATCAAAACCACAACGTTGTCATTTCTTGTGTGTTTGTAGAACATTGTAGGATCGACTTGGATTTGAATGAATCCATAGCTCGTGACTGTTTTTTCAAAGCGTTCAAACCACGCTCTAAGAGACTGTTTAAGACCGTATAATGATCTCTTTAACTTGAACACTTTGTTAATCCCGAGATCTACCTCAAAACTAGGTGGCAAGTCTATAAATACCTTTTCTTCAAATTTCCCATTGAAAAAGGTATTCTTAACATCCAATTGATAAAGTGGCCAATCAAAGTTAACTACAACAGACAGTAAAATTCTAATAGAATTGTTTTTAGCAACTGGAGCAAATGTTTCTTGATAATCAACTCCATAGGTCTGAGTAAACCCTTTAGCAACCATTCTGGCCTTGTACCTTTCAACACTACTATAAACTTTACATTTTATCGTGAACACCAACTTGCATCCAACTGTTTTCGTTTCTTTTGGTAGTTCAACTATGTCCCATGTGCAATTTTGTTTCAGTGCATTTATCTCTTCCATCACTGTTAACTTCTAATTCAAATCATTCAAGGCCTCCTGTATATTCCTTGAAATAAAGAGGTTGGTTATTTTGGATGTGGGCTTTATGACTATCAGACAATTTATGGTAATAAAGATAATTTGCAATGGGATATTTGACACATTTACGAGTACCTTTCCTATGGACAATTGGAATATCAAGATCAAATACATCAGGCAAGAAATTATGAGAGGAAGAACTAGGAAAATTAGAAGTAAAAGGAGAATGTATGCTACCTAGATCTTCAGAATCATTTATCATGGTATTAGATTGGTTTTGTGATAGATCAATGGTTTGTTTTTTGTTCCTTTGAGTCAAGTTTCTTCTAGTATAAACTCGTATTTTGGATTTTTTATTTGTCAAGTCAGTCTGTAGTGTTTCTCCCCCTTGAAGAAGAACTCTCCACACTTGGCATCAAAGAATCAAAACTAATAATTTCAAAATTAATGATGTTTAGGATAGGTGAAGTGTCCCAAAAATTATCTTCAAGGTTGGGTGTTGCCCCTAAAGAGAATTTTGGCTAAAAAAAAGTTGATTTTCCAAAAGAGACACATCCATACTCTCTAAATACTTTTTGCTCAAAAGGTTAAAACATTTGTAAGCCTTCTTATGGGAGACAGCCTACAAAAATGCATTTGACAACTCGAGGGTCAAGTTTAGTGCGAGTAGAGTGAGGATTATGAACATAAGCAGTGCCAAATAATTTAATTGATAAATCAGAGAACAATCGAACAACAGAAAAAGAATTTTTTAAATAATTCAGAGGAGTTCTAAAATTTAAAACCTTAGTGGGCTGTAAGGACTACGTCACCCCACAAATATTATGGGACATTTATAGAAAACATAAGGGCACGAGCAACTTCAAGTAAATGTCTATTCTTTCGCTCAACAATTCCATTTTGCTGAGGAGTATCGTGACATAGTTTGATGAAAGATACCTTTGTCGTGTAAACAAGTTAATTGTTCATTGAAATATTCAGTACCATTATCAGAATGAAGGATGAAGATTTTAGTTCGGAACTGAATCTCAATCATATTATAAAATCTAACAAAAAACTCTTTTACCTCTGACTTGTTAGTCAACAAATAAAGCCAGGTTAAACGAGTATGATTGCCAAAAATAATTTATTTCTTGTGTAATTCACAAAAAGAGAAGAGTTTTTTCTTAAATAGAAGAACATCCCATTACAAAGAAGGAAAACAAATTGGCAAATATAATATAATACAACCAATACAATAAATATAATACAAGAAAGGAAATAATCAACAATGATCATCTATAAAGGTAACAAACACTTACCATTATGAGTTAAAACTTTAGACGGACTCCAAACATTTGTGTGAGTTAAAGAAAAAGATGATGAAGCCATATAAGGTTTGGGCAAATAAGTGGATCGATGATGTTTGGCAAAAATGCAACTTTCATATTGAAACAACGAACAATCAAGTCCTTTTTTTTAAAAGGAAACAATCTCTATTATTTATTAAAACAATAGAGACAAAGCTCTAAGTACAAGAGAATTATACAAAGAGCTAATACAAAAGTAAACTGAATAAACAGCTAGAAAAAAGCAAAAACAAGAAACTGAAAACTAGGATCAGCAGACGCACCCAGGCATCTCAACTAGGTTGACACCCCCTTAGCGTCCTCTTCATATCCTAAATAATTATCAATCTAATGTGAGGCTTTATAGGTTTAGCCTAGAGATATTACCTTACGGAGAAAATCAAGTTTAAATAAATTTGGAAACAAATACTTTAAGTAAAAGAAATTAGGATGCCATAATCTACGATGCCAAAGCATTATAGTTTCTTTAACAGAAGGAGAACACACTACTCAAGCCCTAAACTTGTTTTTGACTAGCTGAAACTTCATCAAAGTAATAAAGACCACCAATCATCCTAGCATTACCAAGCGTCTTCCCCGAATCCTGATCTTGAAAGGTACAATGAGTGTCACAGAAGACAACACGACAATTAGTATCCTTAGAGATTTTACAAACATATAACAAATTGCAAGCTAATCTTGGAACATGAAGGACAAAAGGCAACATAAGTTTTGTAGTTAGAGGAATAGTTCATTTTCCTACAATAGGAATCTATAATCCATGGAGATGAGTTTATTCATGAGAGGGCTTGAGGAAGATTACCTAATTATGTCAGGGAAACATTAAGATTACCAGATGAAGTAGTCTTTAGCAATTATAGGATTTGATCAATTTGCTCCTTGCTAAACAGGTTGGAAAACCCAACATTGGCATTTGGGGTTTGTAGGAGGAAATTTCTCTCCCCAAGCTTGGAACTTTTCGTATTTGCATGTTTTCCATGAAGCTTCCAACAGATTTCACGTGTATGTCGGGGTTTATTGCCATGGTCACACCAGATTTGAGGCTTTTCATGTGTCTTATTGGAGTGATCACAGGCCTATATGGCTGTTTGTTCGGTCACCAACGCAAAACTTTCTACTAAATCATTAGGCTTTTTTCCAATCATAACTTTCCTGCAGCTTTCTTCTCTGCAAACTTCAGGAAACACATCATTAATAGATTGAAGAGGTTTTTCCAAGTCTTCGATCTCTCATCTCATCAAATTCAACATTGAGGCTAGCACAAAACTTCAAAACGACCATCTTCGACAGTTCTCCTATAATGCTTTTGATCATCGCCAGACTTCCACTCGTATGAATATAAGAGATCCAGGTCTTGCCAAATCAATTTTAGGGAGTGAAAGTATTTGTGTCACCGAGTTACCTCCTTGGTGTATATCTCTTACTTTGAGATTCAACTCAAATACCTGTGATTAATTGTCCAAATCATAGTACATCTGTGTCACACTGTCCCACAATTTTTCGCTATAGAGTAGCACATGTAATTACAGTCGATGTCTTCAACCATGGAGTTCACAAGCCAAGTCATAACCATGGAGTTTTCAGCATCCCATGTAGCAAACAAAGGATCGTCTAGTTCGGCACAGTAAGTTGGTGGGTTTTTGTGGTTCATGGTTTGTCTTCACCGATGGACCACGATAGACCAACATAGACTTTAGGGTTTAGGGTTCTGTGTCTATATGTATCATGATAGACCAAAATAGACTATCTTGGTCTATCTATCGTGGTCTATCAATGATAGATTGTGATATTTTACTATATTTGTAAATATTTTCAGAAGTTATCATTGAAAATAATTTCCCTATAAAACATGTTTAAAAATTAATCATTTAAAAAGACAAAAAAAAAATCTGTCTAGTTGAACTTTAAATATCCGATTTTGTAGTTAACAGTCACATTAGTTTTAAAAAGATATTCAATAGTACCTATTAGATACAAAGTTAAATTGCATGTTTGATAATTCTTAAAAAAAGAACAACTTCATGTTTAATATAACATTTAGAAGTTTATGTGCCATATTTTTATACTTGTATAAATTTGTTCCCCCATGACATCAAGTTTTGGATCTGCCAAGAGGTCTATTGCATTAGGGAGAAAAGAAATTAACAGCAAGCAATATGCATCACCTCGGGAATCCATGAGGATTCATAATTAGATCTGGACAAATTCCACGTTCTGAAAATGGGAAATCTTCTTGCTGCACAATTGTGCCACATACACCTTTTTGTCCATGTCTGCTACTGAATTTATCACCAAGCTGAGTGAAAAAACATTCAAACTAATGTATGAGAAGAAATTCCCATGAATGAGATATCGTTACTCAAGGTTATCCTCTACATAAATAATGCCCACCTCTGGTCTACGGGTCTGGCGAATCAAGAATTTGATACATAAACAGTCATTCTTATCTGTAGAAAGAGCCACCCTATCAACCACTGTTGGCTCTCCTTCAGAACCTTTAAATATTTGTCTGCAAGGTCTATATGCACTGATAACAAAAAAAAAAAAAAAAGCAAGAGTAAGAACAAATAACATCAGTGGGACCTGTCAAAAACATCTTTGGACTGCAACTAACCTATCGGGTATTCCTGGTAAGGGCGATCCTTTTGTTATGATGGGAGATTGTTTGTTTACATAAACGTCATTTGGTCTAATTATCTCTCCTGGTGCAGCAAGTCCATCATCATCTAATATCTACAGAAATCAAAGAACGGGTAAACAGAAATCCTTTAGAATCAGATCTCAATTCTTTGTTTCAGATTGAGGAGGATTTAATTTCTGAAAATCAGACCTCTTTTTTTGCTTCACAAGCTCAACACTGTAAAATCCTTAACATTTTACTTGTCATCATTTGTTCACGGAAAAACACCACGAAGACTCTAATTTCCTTATCATCCAGGTTCATGAGTACAAAACAATGGTGGAGCATAAATTACACTCCAATATTGATCTACTTGCATTTGTCCTTGGATCAACCATAATCAAGTTGTTCTTATTAAATAATTATTTTGGAAAAAAAAAAAAAAAAAGAGCTTGTAGTCGAGTCAGGAATAATCGCGCAACTTCCAATCTATTTCTACTCAAGATCGCATGAACTGATGAGCAATATCTAAATTGCAGCAAGGAAACATTCACTGTCGATGAATACAGGGAAAAAAAAAGGAAAAAAAAGAGTACGTACAAGGAACAATTTTTTCAGTCTGAATAACAGCATGTACGCTGAATTCAGGAGTAGAGGCCACATATGGAAAAAAAAGTTTGCATTCTATCAGTGGTAATTCCACTGAAGTAAGCCGTAAATTCAAGTTCAGTGACTAGGAGATATAGAACACACTTAAGTGAGAAGGCTTGGTTAGAAAGAGACAATGGGGTGGTTACTATTACATATCATATGGTCAATCAATGAACGACCCGAAATAGTTGAATGGAAACAATAACTGTCCACAGAAGCATGCACAATAAACCATATATTTCCAGTAAAAGAAGCTACGAATATGAGTAGTCGTTACCTGCATATTTCCTGTAAAATCTTCATTTCTATTTGGCCTTACTATCCTGTCAGCAGTGTTGTTTTCATACTTCTGGTTGACAGAAGAATATCTGCACATTATAGGAACATAAGTGGTTATAAAGAACATTCTTCTTGTTGCAATCTAACTCATTCATGACATAGTCCAAAACAAAATAGGTAGCAAGTAGATATAACATGCAGCACATATAATTTTAAGCTCCCCAAAGTAGTTTTTCATACTTCTTAAAAACAATACAACGACCAAAACCACGATCAAGTGACGATTTATTCATGACAATTGCATCCTCAATATCATAGCCACTGTAACTCATGACGGCAACGGTTGCATTCTGGCCTGCTCCGAGCTTGTCATATCCAACCTGAGAGCAAAGTAATTAATTGTGGACACGTAATGTTTGAAGCTCAAAAGTATACATCATACCAACCAGCTCAATTGTCTTGGTTGTTAACAAGGGTCTCTGGGGATACACCAGCAAGTAAAGTAATGTGTCCATCCGTCTTAACTGCAAGATACAACAAGATTCTTAAAGCTGCGTAAGAAAACATATTGTTCAACAAGGGAGCCTTTCAAGTAACGTTAACCGATAAATTCTAGAAAATGAAAAGAACCGTGATTGTGTATTGTAGTTGAAGTGTTTTATTGTTTTGGCTTGCTGTAATTTTTAGTTACTGTTTTGTAACTTTTGATATGTTTTTTCAAACCAACCATGAGTGGCTTTTGGTTCTTTAGTCTTAGGATGTTTCCAGGATAGGTCAGTATATAAATTGCCTTTCCTTCGGTAGGTAATGATCAGATTTAGAGGTATTTCCACTCGGAGCTTCTTTCCAAATCTCGGACTCATCAAGTTCAGTATCAGGGCAAGATCTTCGGACCTTGATGGCAGGGAATCTCATGACAAATACCAGCCTGGTTAAGGGCGATGATACCCAACCTGCTCCACCAGAAGGATTTTCTTCCAAAACTGTGATTCTTTGGCAGAAATTAACCAAAAAATAAAAAAAATAAAACAAAACAAAACTCTTTAGCGGAAGTTTAATATTACCTTAAAGTTTAGCACTACTAACCACCCCCAAACTGACAAACAACCTGAAGTGACAAATAAAGTTTTGGGAAATTTAATTCACTGTCTTGGAGGAGATAAACCGAAGCAATGGGACCTTACATTACCTCAAGCTAAGTTCACATATAACCAAATGTGCAATAGGAGTACAGAGAAGTCTCCACTTGAGGTTGTTTACACCAAACCTCCTTGTCTTAATGTTGACTTATCCAAGATCCCAAGTCTATTGATTTTAGCTTGGAAGCCAAATTGATGGCTGATAGAACCACAGCTTTACACAAGGAGGTCACGGATAATTTAACTCAAATGACAGCTTCTTACAAAGAGAAGGTTGATGCCCACCATCGGTTAAAGGAATTAAAAGGAGATCTTATCATGGTTCATCTTTCCAAACCAAGGTTCCCTGTTAGCACATATAACAAGCTAAAGCCCATGAAGTTCGGTTCTTTTCGGGTTCTCATGCATTATGAAGATAATGCCCTATAAGGTGGAGCTACCGGATAACTTCTGCATCAGTCCAGTTTTCAATATTGCTGATTTATCTGAGTATTTCCCTCCAGATGCCTTTTCACTTAGTTTCTAACTCAAGGACGTGTTTCAGTCTTTTTGGTTGGAGGGAATCTGATCTATTCAGGTTTAATTTTGTTATTATTTTGGCTTGCTCTACTTTTAGTTATTGTAACTTTTGATCTGTTTTTCAAACCAGCCGTGTGTAGCATTGGTTCTTTAGTCTTAGGATATTCCCAGATAGGTCATATATAAACTGCCTTTCCTTTAGTTAATTATCAGATTTAGAGGTATTTTCATTCAAAGTTTCTTTCCAAATCTTGGTCACATCATGTAAAGTCTTGAAAGAGACTTTCATGCAAATACTGACAAAAGACTTCTTCAAGATCCAATTCAAACCTTGATTGTCTTTTTGAATTTCCTGGTAAATGGATCCACTTGCATCCTTTTCACCTCCTATTTGAAAAATGGAACATTTTGAAGCATGGAAGACCAGAATTCATCAAAGGTTATGGAGGTTGGATTTCTATCAAAAACCTTCCTCTCAGTTACTGGAAAATGGACACCTTCACAGCAATTGGCAACTATTTTGGAGGACTTGAAGAAGTTTCTCTAGACACTCTTAACATGATAAATGTCATGAAAGCAAGAATTAAAGTTAAAAAAAACCTAAGTGGCTTCCTCCCTGCCACCATTCCCTTAACAGATACAAATCACGGAACCTTCTGTCTAAATGCTGAAGACATTGAATACATGGACTCTCATAGAAATCAAGAAAGATTTATGCTTAAAAGATTTCTCCAACCCAATTGATTTGCTCAGAATTGAAAGGGCTCTTAAGGATGAAGATATAATTGTGCAACTGCTTAAGCCAGAGTGGGCCTTCCTCTCCGTTCGTGTACCGTCGGCCGAAGTTCTAAAAAGCTCTCATCGCCACCGTGATCAGAAGGCTTCGAAGCCCTCCCCACCGACTGATGGTCCAACGGCCACAGTCTTTTTTGTCCCCAACCAATCAGAAAATTCTTTATTATAAGTACCAAGTGAATGTGGGGCCAACGGTGTAGATAACGAACAGTCACCATTAATGGAGAGAGAGTTTCATAACTCCTCCTCAGCATCTGGGCCCACCTCCTTGAAAGAAGTCGCTCATCCGATGCACATTAAAGCTTCGAAAGTTGTACACCACCTAAATGATGGCCATGTGGCCTCTTCTCCGCCAGTTTTATTTGAAAATCTGCAGAATATCCCTTCAACTTCTATCCAGCCCGAACCTCTCTCATCAAACGACATTGATGATTTTTAATTCCTCCCTTGGAAATTCAACCTCAACCGTTAATCCTTCTCTCCCCTATTCCTCGGCCAACCCAAACGGTTTTTTTTCTAAGAAAAAACAAAGAAGACGAAAAGGGAAAAAAACACAAAGAAGCTTTTCTTTCTAATCCCTTTTTTCCTTTCCCCAAACACTTTGTCAGAAGAAAAAACATTGCAGATCTCAAGAAAAAGAAATTCTCGAAGGCCAGTTTGTACCATGAACCAAATCCAGACTTTTTGGAAGCCAATTGTGATCAACTCCTCTCCTCCTCCACCTCCCCAAGCCTTTCCACCCAACCAGTAGTCCCCACCAAAAAACCAGAAGCTTTCTTATCCCTTCCCAATTCCAAAATCAATTTCATCAGAGGCTCGCCACATTGTACAGCACCCTCAGCACAGTTGTCTAAATTAGACAAAGATCTCATCTCTCCTCTTAGTGTGAGTAGTGAAGATGGAGATTGCTCAAAATCTAGTCCTGTCTCAAAAAATCCAACTCCTTTTGACCCTCTTGTTACCGACCTTAATTCATTATTTTCTTCTGAGGAAACCCTTGTCCCAGATTCTCTAGCTTCCGCCTCAAACTCACCAAACATCCATAAATCCATTCCTGTCCACCTTCTCCCCATTGTTAACAAATTAAACCTAAAATTGGCTTAACCCTATTTAGCCATTGATCACAGTGTTTACCAAAGGTTGCAATGAAAATAATATCATGGAACACCATAGGCCTTAAAGATGCCACTAAAAGAACCACTCTAAAACATTTTCTGAAGAAACATAACCCGGATTTGGTTATAATCCAAGAATCAAAAAAAGAAGATTTTGATATCCCATTTATAAAATCTTTGTGGAGCTCTAAAGATATTGGTTGGGACTTTGTTAAATCCTCAGGAGCATCTGGAGGATTGCTATCTATGTGAGATTTGGAGAAAATCTCAGTCAGCGAATCTCTCAAAGGAGATTTTTCTTTAACTCTCAAGTGCACTACCATACGTAAGAAGTCTTGTTGGATCACCAGTGTATACGGACCCTCCAAATATAATGAAAGAAAGAAAGTTTGGCCTGAATTATTAGCACTTTCGGTGGCAATTCCAGGCGCATGGTGTATTGGCGGTGACTTTAACATTACCAAATGGGCCCATGAAAGACTCCCAACTGGCAGAACAACCCGAGGAATGAGGCTTTTCGATAAATTTATTGACGAGGTTAAACTTCTAGAAATTCCCCTTTGCAATGGCAGATTCACTTGGTCTCGTGATGGAGTCTCCACAGCAAGATCTCTCTTGGACAGATTTTTCATCAATATAGAATGGGACTCAACCTTTGAAGACTCAAGAGCAAGTAGACTCACTCGAATCTTCTCAGATCATTTTCCTCTAGCACTAGAGGCAGGATCAATATCATGGGGATCCTCTCCCTTTCGCTTTTGTAACAATTGGCTTGCAATTAAGGAATGTGACTCAATCATAAAGAATTCTTGGAATTCAACTTCGGTGGAAGGGTGGGCTGGCTTTGCTTTCATCCATAAACTGAGATTTGTAAAGCATGACAATAAGAAATGGTGGGGAAATTTTCAGAAAGCACAAAAACTGAGGGAAGACGAACTAATCTTTGAAATCGAAAGATTAGATTCTAGGGCAGAAGCTTCTTCTCTAACTACCAATGAAATTGTTCTCAGAAGTCAACTTAGATCATAGTTTCTTTCTATAGAGATCAAGAAGTTAGTCTCATTCAGAAATGCAAGCTCAATTGGTTGAAATTGGGGGATGAAAACACAAGTCTTTTCCACAGATTCTTGGCAGCAAAAAAAAGGAAAAACCTCATAACTGAGTTGATTAATGATAACGGAGAACCTACCAAATCCTTCAGGGATATTGAGCATGTAATCATCAGCTTCTACTCCACTTTATACACCAACAACCCTCAGGAATGGCTCCTCCCATTAAACTTTGATTGGCCATGTGTAACCCCAACCCATAATTCACTCCTCACAGCCCATTTTTTTGAACTCAAAATCAAAATAGCAGTAAAGTCACTTGGAAAGAACAAAGCCCCCGACCCAGATGGCTTCACTCCGAAATTTCTGCTAAAATACTGGGACTTAGTCAAAGTTAACCTTCTTTCCATCTTTGACGATTTCCATAAAAATGGTAAGATCAATGCTTGCATAAAGGAGAACTTCATTTGTCTAATTCAGAAAAAGGAAAACGTGGTGACAGTCAAAGATTATAGACCAATAAGCCTTACAACCTTAACATACAAAATCATAGCAAAGGTGCTAGCTGAACTGCTCAAAAAGGTAATGCCTCATATTATTTCACCATCACAAAGTGCTTTTGTTGAAGGGAGACAAATTCTTGATCCTATTCTAATAGCCAACGAAGTTGTTGAGGAGTATCGTAGCAAAGGAAAAAAGGGGTGGATTCTCAAACTTGATCTTGAGAAAGCCTTCGACCGAGTTGAATGGGATTCCTTGGAAAATATCATGCTAAGTAAAAAATTTGACTCAAAATGGATTGAATGGATACTTGGATATATTAAGGCCCCAATGTATTCCATATTCATTAATGGTCGTCCAAGAGGAAGAATCAAGGCTTCTAGAGGAATTAGACAAGGGGATCCACTTTCCCCCTTCTTATTTCTCCTAGTTAGTGAAGTGCTTAGAGCTTTAATTGATAACCTTTTCCATAACGCTTTATGAAGGCTTTACTATTGGAAAAGATAAGTTCCATGTACCAATACTACAATTTGCGGATGACACCCTAATTTTCTGTAAATATGACAGCACACTTTTGGACAATCTAAAGCAGGTAATAGAGCTTTTCGAATGGTGTACTGGGCAGAAAGTCAACTGGGACAAATCATCCCTCTGCGGCATTAATATTGATGATAATGAACAGATGACAACAGCTTCAAAATTAAACTGTAAGGTGGAACACCTGCCTATAACCTATCTCGGGCTTCCATTAGGTGGCTACCCAAAACAGTTATCCTTTTGGCAACCTATGATAGACAAGATCCTTATCAAATTGGACAAATGGAAAAGGTTCAACCTTTCAAGAGGAGGAAGAGCTACCCTTTGTAATTCTGTTTTATCTAATCTCCCAACATACTATTTGTCCATTTTTCTTTTGCCTGAAGGAGTGACTACAAAGCTTGAAAGAATTTTGTGTAGATTTTTCTGGGAGGGATCAAAAGGCAGTAAGCTAAATCATCTGATTCTTTGGGATACAGTCAAGCTATCACAGTTGGATGGGGGCCTCGGACTGGGTGGTTTTAAAAGGAAGAACATGGCACTTCTAGCTAAATGGGGTTGGAGATACGTGGAAGAGAGTGACTCCTTTTGGGAGATAGTAATAAGCAGCATCCATGGGAAAAGCATCCACAATTGGCACACAGCTGGTAAGGGTGGCAAAAGTTTGAGAAGCCCATGGGTGAGTATTTCCAGAAATTGGCTAAAATTTGATATCTTAGGAACCTTCAGATTAGGAGATGGAATTCGGCTGCAGTTTTGGTCTGATCCTTGGGCTAATGACACATCCTTGAAAGTAGCTTTTCCAAGACTTTATAAGATATCCCTCTACCCAAATGGTTCAGTAGCAGATAATTGGGATGCCAACCACCTTTCATGGTCCATTCTATTTCGTAGATTCCTAAAGGAAGAGGAAATTGTTGACTTCCAATCATTATTAAGACTTATCACAAGCTTCTCACCTGCTGATGAACAGGACAGTAGACAATGGTCCCTTAATGGTAGCGGAATCTACACAGTTAAATCTCTCACTCACCATCTCTCCCCTTCTTCCCCAATGGACAGCAACATCTATAAGAGTATTTGGAAAACTAAAAGCCCAAAAAGAGTGAGCATTCTCACTTGGATTCTACTGTTTGGAAACTTAAATGTCTCTTCTATCCTACAACACAAGCTGCCTCAAAAATACCTCTACCCCTCAATCTGCCCTATCTGTTTAAACAGCCAGGAAGACCCCACACATTTATTCATTTTTTGCCATTACTCTGCAGCAGTTTGGGGCCTTCTTTTTGCAGAATTTAACATTTCATGGGTCTTTGAAGCTGATTTGAAAAACTGTATGCAATCCCTACTTTTAGGCCCCCCTCTTTTAACAAAAACAGCCACTTTCCTATGGAAAAATGCAGTAAAAGCAATTCTTTCCGATATTTGGTTTGAAAGAAACCAAAGAGTTTTCCATGAAAAAAGATTAAGTGCCTTAGAAAGGTTTGAATTTGCTCATAGAAACACATCATCATGGTGCTCCCTCCTACCAGTTTTCTCCAACTACAAGATCCCGGAAATCAATCAGAATTGGGCTGCCTTCCTCTATCGGACTTAATTTTCATTGTGCTTATTTGTACTTTCTATTTCATGTCTTTTTATTTTTGTTTTGTTCTTTATTCATGTGTAAGTTTTTGGCTCTCTAGTAGCCTTTTCCATTCATAGACTTCCATATCATTGTATCTTTGTTTACTCTCCTTATCGGCTGAATTTATAAAGCCTTCTTCTTTTGTACCAAGAGCATTAGTCTCTTGTTTTATATACCTTATATGAATAAAGAGACCGGTTTCTTTTGCAAGAAAAAAAAAAGACTTCTTCAAGATAATTTTTGCTTATTTATTTTGTTAATTCTTTAAAATTAGCAAACTTTGCCCATAACGAGATCCAGCAGCTGTGAACCACACAATAGCTTAATTTATTTGTTCCGACAAGAATTTTAAATCAATTATAATCATGCTAGATATTTAAATGTTTTTTACCTAGATTAAAACCACAACCAGGTCATAGGATCGGTGGTTCTTCTACTCTGCTCCGTAAATATCAAGTAATTTCAAGAGAATTAGGCCAAAAAAAATTTCACTTTCATAAAGGAATTTAGTACCACCAAGAAGGTACTACCCTACCACTTGAACAGGAAAAAAAAAAAACTGAAGCTTGCAATCAATAATCCAAAAAAAGATACTTGCCTGATTGTATGCAATATTTCCCATTGCTTGCTTTCCCATAGCGCACTATGAATAAGAATATAGTTAATTAAAGACCTTTTAAATAATTAATAGGTAGGGAGAAAAACACGGAGGTTTAAAAAACAAACCTGATACGTGTTTCTAGGTGACTGGTTATGATGAGGATAAGGAATCAGTCCAGCTACAACACCTAAAATGGTAAAGGGCTCTATCTCGATATGGGTTGTTTCAGGTGTAGCTTCTCCTTCATATAAAGCAATCTAAAAAAGTATGCACTCAATATACTTTTATTGATCAAATAACATGTTAAAACCAAAGAACATCAGACAGTTCAGTTGAGTATACCAAAGCATTATTCTCCTCATTCACATCAAGATACTCAATTAAACCATCCCGTAAAAAATCATCAAATGTACGGACTCCATCCTGTAGAAAAATAAATAAATAAAAAGGAAAACTGGGCAAAAAATATTTTCATTTCCAATCTGAAGTTAAAAATTGATACAAAAAAATGGAACTTAAAGCACCAGTGACTAAATGCACATACCGATAACTCTTTCATATGGTATTCTTTAATCCTAGATACACCTTTGTCAGCAATGACAAGTGGACGGCAAACTCGTCCTCCATCAGAAGCAATGTATACACAGTGCTGATGCAAGATAGTCAAACAGGCTTAACCCTCCCAAATAACGGGAAAATAAGATTGATATTTAAAATGAAGAAAGAAATCATAAGCCTAGTCAAGTGAGAACATGGTATCCAGAAACTAGTGCCTCAACTACATGTAATGAGAAATACGTACATCTCAACTGCAGAAAATGCAACTTTTTCAGCTTCCTCACCAGAAATATTGTTGATTATTTCCTTTCTTATATTATATTTATTGTATTGGTTGTATAATATTATATTTGCCAAAAATAATTTTCCTTCTTTGTAATGGGTTGTTCTTCTATTTAAGAAAAACCTCTCTTTGTGAAATCTATAAGAAATATATTATTCTTGACAAATATTATGAAACATTTATATACACAAGCAAATTTCAAAACAATATGACAGATACATGGAGCATAATATCCACGCTCAGGGTTTAAGGCATTTAAAACGAAAGATGTTGCTTGAATTCCTCCAGCAGAATGGATTAACGTTACTGTAATAATACATGTATAAATTAAAACTTTATGCTAAAAATGACTGCATACTGTTATCCTATCTGTAAGTGCTTAATGCTTTACTCAGGCATTGTAACATACGAACAAACCTAGAGTAGCTGGCACATGCATAGGGGAACAGGACCAGAAGAGAAACTCACCTGTTTTTCATTCACAAAGACACTGACAAACTCGCCAATTTTTCCAGCTCTCCTCAGCATTCTCATACCAGTAGCAAAATACTAAATAGAAGCAGACAATGTGTGAACAAGATGAAAATTTTAATCAACAAACATGTTACACGTAACTTTACAATATACATATGGTATGTAAGCTATAGAAAAAATAATAAAAAACAAAAAAAAAAATGTCTCCACCTGTGGCCTCCGATGCTTGCCAAGAATCCGTCCATTAAAAATAACAAGAAAGGAATTTGGTGTATGTAGTTCTTCTGCAGAAAGAAGCTCCAAGTCTTCGACACCCAAACAATAGCACTATAGATACAAAAACTTTCAATTAAAAATTAATATCAAATATTGAGACATTGATGCAAACTTGACCGTACAAAAAGGTATTGATTACTCAACGTTTTAATATCATATTTGCAGGTGCATGCATAGAACTAAGTGAAGTATCTTATAATATTATTTAAAAAAAGAACCCAAGAAAAGAAACCCGAAAAGAACCAAAATTGATTGCAAATTTTCTCCAATCATAACAAAAGATGCATAACAACTCTGTTTAGAAGAGTTGTCAAAAAGCCTGTGTTTCTGCCCCCATCCAAGCTTTGCACCAAATATCCTTACAACTTTTCCACAAGATTCTACTATTACAATGGAAGTGATGGCCTATAATATTTGCCAAACACCAAGCAAGAATGAAAATATTGATATCATGTCGATATCAATATCAATATCTCAAATTTACGAATATTTGGACATACATTCAAGAGTCAGATATTATAAATTTAAGCATATATATCATCTTAACGTCAAACATGTGCTCTAATAGAAAAATAAGCATTGATGAATGCCGATAAATGAATAAGAATTAGATAGATAGATCATAGTTCCATTAACAAATAAACATGTTTGTACAAACAAATACATTATTCAATAATACTAAGCATGACGTTAATCACTTAAATAAATTTATATTATTGTATAGAAAGAGAGAAATATGTATGTAATCAAAATATAGTGTGTGATAGTATTAATGAGATAACAAAAGATAAAAAAGTTAATGTTGTAACATAATCAAAAGTCTAAACAATGATAAATTAACAAAGTTATTATATAACTGTATTATAATATTATTTTTATAAATTTAATTGAAATACATTAATTAAATAAAATAAAATTTTGAAATAAGTGAGAAAGAGAAATAAAAATATATTTATTTAAATTAGGAAAATGCAAAAAGAAGAGAGAAATTACAAAATATACAAGTAAATGAACAAATTTAAATGGGAAAAGGAGAAATAGATAAATCACGTTAGAAGCCATGGATAAGTATTTCAAGGCAGTGGCGAAAGATTGAAGCCTTGGCTACATTCAAAGTAGGAAGAGGGGATAGAATTCATTTTTGGTTAGACGCATGGCAGGATAACATTGACTTGAAGACCAGATTTCCTCGATTATTTGGACTCTCCCGACTTCCTAAAGGACCAATTTCCAAACATTAGGATAGCTCCACTGCCTCTTGGTCTTCAAACTTTAGAAGATTGCTTAAAGAGGAGGAAATGGCAGATTTCCAACTTCTCCTTGGCTCTTTGAACGGAATCAGTCCATCAAACAGGGATGATAGAGGAATCACGATTTTGGAATCAAACGGGATTTTCACAGTAAAATCGTTATCCCAACACCTTGCTCCAGCTACTCCTTTGGAAGATCAATTGATGAAAAGTCTTTGGAAGACTAAAAGCTCGACAAGAGTCAATATATCAATTTGGGTTACACTGTTTGGAAGCTTAAATTGTCCTGCAGTCTTGCAAAAGAAATTTCCCACTCACTACATTTCTCCTCTATGCCTACGTCACCAAGAAGATCTTCAGCATCTGTTTTTCAACAGTACATTCGCAGCCAAATGCTGGAATAAGCTTCTTCTGACCTTTAACTTTGGCTGGTCTTCTGATAAAGATTGCAAAAGTAATGTCTAGTTACTAATTGGTCCTAAATTGAAGAAACTTGCCTTGTTGTTATGGCCAAATGCTGTAAAAGCTCTTTTGACAGAATTGTGGTTTGAAAGGGTCTTCCATAACAAAGCTTCTTCTTGAATTGAAAGATGAGCTTGCTCGATTGAATGCCTCCTCTTGGTGCTCCCTCCACAAAAAGTTCAAAGAATTCTCATTGCAAGACATCACTCTTAATTGGCAGGCCTTTCATTCATCCTCCCTGAAGATTCTTCTCGGCCTAGGCCTTTGTAGACCATATTGTCTTATATTTTTCTGGGCTTGTTTTGTTTTAGTGTAGCTTCAGATTTTTTGCTTTAAATTACTTATTGCCAAAAATAATGTATTTCTTGTGTATTTCACAAAGAAAGAAGGGTGTTTCTTAAATAGAACAACACCCCATTACAAAGAAGGAAAAAAATAAATTTGGCAAATATAATATAATACAGCCAATACAATAAATATAATCCAAGAAAGGAAATAATCAGCACTCCCCCTAAAGCTGGTTTGAAGATATCAGTCATTGTCAGCTTGTCAATCAATTTGTTGAATTGCCACTTTGGAAGAGTTTAGGGTTTACAATTAACACATCTGCAATTTGTTCTGTTGTCGGAAGGTAGGATATGCAAATTACTCCCGCATCAATCTTTTCTTTTATAAAGTGTTTATCGACTTCAATATGTTTCGACCTATCATGAAAAAGTGGATTGTGGGCAATGGAAAGTGCTACCTTGTTATCACAGTAAGTGCGCATGGGCATTGTATGAGTGAATCTTAATTCTTCCAACAATCTTCTTATCCATATAACAAATATCATGGGTTAAAGCTCTAAATTATGCTTCTGCACTACTTCTTGCAACTACACTCTGTTTTTTACTTCGCCAAGTAACAAGGTTTCCTCCAACAAATAAACAGTATCCAGAAGTGGATCTTCTATCAGTCGTGCTACCTAACCAATCAGCATTAGTGTAAATTTCAACATTGAGATGGTCATGTCTAAAGGGGTGTCAACTTAGTTGCGATGTTCGAGTGCGCCTGCTGATCCTAGTTTTCTCTTTAACTCTTAGTATAATCCTTTTGTACTTGAGCTAAACTATAAATAAAATATTCCAGTTTCATTTCGAAAAAAAGACGACCATTATCCTGGTCTCAAAGATGCCAGAAAAAACTTGAGTGAGTCAACCAAAGAGGCTTTTTAACACCACCAAAAGTCAACAGGATTAGAAGCTCAGGGATTCAAGGCAATCTAGAAGGAGTTGTTTGGCATACAAGTTCAGCATATGAAGCCTAGGGTTGTGTGCAGCTGGAGAGTTGTATAGCCTGCATTTGAAGTGCATGGTTGTGAAGCCTTAGTTTATGTAGTCTATCAACAATAGAAGTTATTTGTGTTTTAGATCTTGCAGGTCACTCTTTCCTGTTTAGGTAGCTCTATCGCTAACTGCAGATGATATAAATAAGACCAACCTCCTAAGGCTTCTCAGGGAATTTAGCTATCTCTTTGGAAAAAGGTTTTACATTTAGGCATGACTATAAATTCTAAATAGGAATTTAACTTGAAAGAAATTTCTAATATAGATCTTCTAGAAAAGTACGATAATGTTATCAAAAAACAAAAGCTACGTATCTTCAACTTCAACAAAGCTAGCCTAGAATTTATGAGTTAGGATTTTGGGAGAAGACAGCCGACTAGGTAAGTTCCCTTCATTCTCTATGTTCTTCCCTCTATCCTCCAGCCTTCCTCCGCCTCTCTCTTCGGTTCCTTCTCTCTTTCCGATAGCTCCACCACGACTACATCCTAGAATACCAGCACTAGCCCTCTGGTGATGGCTGCCCTCTAACCATTCACCAAACTTCTCCGGCGAGCGCAAGACAGTTCATTATTCCAGTGAATTTTCAATCTACCGTTTGTCCGAATTCAAAGTTAGAAATGATGTCGAAGGATGCAAAATAGACAACCTGTCCTTCGTTTGGCACGAGAATGGTATTTTCATGGTGGAAGACATCAACGCCAACAAAATCCTAGCAATTTTGAACTCACTGCATATTTGGTTCCTTGAAGTCATTTTGGAACTGAATTGAAGATCACAAGATTCTTATTTTTATTTTTTAAAAAAAAAAAATTAAAGAAAAGGTTGAAAATGGAAGGGTAGAAGTTTCTAAATTTAGATCTGAAAAAGGTTGGATATTGAGATGCCTTGTTTGGCCTCATACTGGTGGAAGATCTTTCATTCATGCCCCAACGTATACCAAAGCATTATTCTCCTCATAAATCTTGGTACTTTTCCCAAGCGACGCCCTCAAAAAACCCCAACAAGTTAGAGAAGCATTCATACGAGGGGACGAACGAAGGCTTTGTTGATTTGGTGAAATCTAAGAAGGACAGTCAACACCCCCTGTTTGGGCACCCGATAAATAGAGCACAAGCAATTACTTTTTGATTAAAAATTCTGAAGATTTCAAAGCTGATTTCGACAATCTTTGGGTGGTTTCAAAGCTCTTTGAGTTATATCTGGGTAGAGATCAAGGATACTTTGAAACTATACTTTGATTCAAACGTCATCATTAGTCCCCTATTCGCAGAAAACGCTCAAGTGTATTTGGACCGTGGACCTTTGAACAAGCCCTTTGAAAATCCAAGTAAATGGCAAGAGTTTGGCGCCTTTCATTTAAAATTCGAAAAATGGAACAAATGTTCCCACAGCAGGCCAATTTATTCGAAGGGTTATGGAGAATGAATTTCAATTAGAAACCTACCTCTAGACTATTGGAGCAGGCAAACGTTGAAGCAATTGGAGCTAATTTTGGGGGATTAGAAAACATTGCAGTTGAAACCATAAATTTCCTTGATATCTCAGAAGCTAAAGTTCAAGTGAAGGAAAATCTATACGGATTTATCCCTGAATCATTGAAATAACAGATGATAAAAGGGGAAGCATATTTTTATATTTTGATGATATCTCATCAATCAATCCACCCAGCAATATTTTGCCTCACACTTATTCAAGCCTTTCTCGAAATATTTTGTTAAAAGAAATAGACCAAACGTGAAGTTGTTCCCTAAGAAGAATCATGATGTTTTAGAAAATTATTGATCTAAAATCCAAGCACCCTTTCAAGCTAATAGGTCAGATTCTCATTCCTCTCATCTTCAACACTTTGAATATTCCAGCTTCTCAATGCCTAATTCAGAGGTGAAATTCCTTAGAGGTTTTCCAAGCCATTCTCCTATCATTCCATCCAAAAAGAAGAGCGAGACAACCTTTGATTATCCATTCAGTGTCAGTAGTGAAGAGTATGAATATTTTGAAATAACAAATTGAAATGAGGAGCAGTTGCAAATGGAGCCCTTAGAAAGAGACCTAAATGCTCTATTTCAGATTGAAAAAGAGTTGGAAAATGAATCGAATGTTGATGATAAGTGTTCGGCTTGCCCACCATCAATGCAGCCCATTGGACTTCCAGATCATCTAAAATCGTTTGTAGCCGATTGCGGTCTAGTGTTCGTTTGATCATCCCAGCAGATTTTGCAGCCTCCAAAGGCTCCATGGTCTTTTTGCCCGAGTGTGAGCAGTGAAGGATTACAAGAGGGCATGCTTTAGGGGTTTTTCATCAAGTTTGCCTCGTCAATTGGCCTACCTCTTTCAACCGAGGTTTGGAAGTTTTCTTCTCAAGTTTGGTACCTCAGTTGTGCGTCAAAAGTCTTGATAGCAGTTTGTCATCCACTCGTGTAGTCTTTGAATTTTTTACAAATCAGATGGTTGGTTGGAATCGAGATAGTTCAACTCTTTCGTTTCGTCTTCTTGAGATGCATCTTCTTCAAGCTTCTCAAAGAATTCTTCTTTCATGGTTATGGTTTTTTGCCGCTCTTTTGTTTTCCCCAACATTTCATTTGTAATGATTTTTCTCGGCTGTTGTTTTGATTGTTTTTCTGCCTTGTTTGGACTTTGTTAAGCTCTTGGACCTCGCTTTGTTTGTCCGTGTATTGGGTTTCTAGTTTCTTTGTCCCTTAGAATTCAAGCTCTTTGAATATTTCTCTTGTATTTTGCACATTAGTCTCATTTCATCATAGTAATGAAGAGGCTTGTTTCCTTTTCAAAAAAAAGAAAAGAAAAAACAAAGGCAGACTAGATGAGAAAATTTTCTACAATCTCAAATAAAACATACATGATAAACCAAAAGAGGACGTGTATGCAAAGACAAGAATGTTCAACCGACTGATTTTGGAATAGGTATGTTATCATCAACATTTTTTTGGCCACCTAGCCTGAGCATTTTCAGCATGATTCTTTTATCTCTGTTTTTTATTGGAAAATCACGTTCTACCTCGTTTTTCATCATAAATCCATTAAGTAGTTGATTGGCAATATAAAATTAAATTCAATAGATTAAATAAATAAATAAAAGAAAGTCATGTGACAGTTCACACAGGGTAAGATAAGCTGCAAAAAAGAGGACCTAAAGGAGAAAGGAATGTTCGATGAGCAATACCAAAGAAATTAATGGGCCTTCTTCTTGATCTGTTGTTACATGAGTCATCAGAGCCAAGTTTTTTACCAGTCCACAAGCCTCACCTTCTGGAGTATCGCATGGGCAAAGCATACCCCACTACAGCAACAGATTTCACAAAAAGTAAGAAATATTTGGTACATAGGCCCTATGAGGTAAAAGTTTTCCAAAAGTAACGAGACATCAAGAACAAAACCATTCAAAAGCTTAAACTGATGGGCGAAGAACGATTAGATGGTTTTTTTTTTTTTTTTGAAAAGGCACTCATTCATTCGTTAAAAAAATTAGGTCTATGCAACTACGATGGATCAGACATATCATATCATGTCTTCCTATTAAAACTTCTCGAAACTATGGTTCAACCTCTCAGAACAAAACTTTTCTGAAATTATTAAGGGAAAAAGGGATCTCTGAATTCGACAAAATAACTGGTCTCGCAACACTTAGATGATATAATATTTCTTTTATCTTCATCCAACAGCTTAACCCGACAGGTAAAGATAAATTTAATATTAACACTCTCCCATACTTGTGGGCATTAAATATGTAGAAGACCCAACAAGTGAAAATCAATATTAAATAAGAAGGAGAAACATTACATGGGTTTAAACATAAGACCTTCTTAAACACCTGCTCTAATATCATGTTCAATCACTAATTGACCCAAAAGCTTAAGTTGATTGATGAAAGCAAATGTAATATTATTTCATCTAATAATAACAATAATTATTACGATAAAACTATGCATGATGTTCATTGATTATCCTTACCTGACTAGGTTGTAATGCTCTTGGTCCACTAACTTTCCTGGACTTCTCAAACTGAGGAGAGACTCTGGTCACATGGCCCATAGTAGAAATAAAAGATAACCTAGCAAGAACCTATTGACAAGAGGACTACATCAAACAGGTGTGCTAAAAAAAAGAATAAAGCAGCTAGATAAATCACAAAGAAACGATAAAGAAGTGAGCATCCTCATATATGAAAACTAAATTTCTCAATATAAAATAAATTATTGCAACCAAGGCTACTAGTACAAGTTCTATGGGGGAAAAATGTACAAAACGGATGTGAAAGTTGGGAAGCCTATTTGTCGTGGAAGGTTATTGTTTTTGTCCTCTTCTGATCAGTATACATTTACCTCTACCTTCTTTCAAATTTTGTAATAAAGAACAATCCTTCCATATTAGCTGAAAAAAGAATGTTCAAGATCATTACTTGAAGCCTTCAAAATCAATAAAATGACCAATTCCCTTGAATGTGAAATAGCTTTAAAAAGTGTTGGTGTCAAGTGATTAAATGTCTTCGTACAAAATAGGGTCATGCTCAGCTGTTGACTAGCGAATTCACGTAAACAATATAAATTGAAGGCTCACTTTTGCCCCAGTGGAACTGCCTTTGTAATCCACCCTAAGTTGCCAGGAGACTCTCCAGCCTCTTCCTATTTTGTTTGTTACATATCCTTTTCAAAAAAAAAAGAATATATCTTCTATCAATGAAATATGTGTTTCTCGTACTAATGCCTTAAAGATAGGCATGGTCATCACATGGTTTCTCCTAGAATATGGCATTCTTAGGGCCAAATTGCACTGTTGACCCATTTTGAAGGCCAGTAATGACAAATGTCCCACTTTTAAGAAATCATTGCTAATTGACCTTCTGCTGACATCATGCATACGTGATCGATTTGCTCTTCCTTTCTTCTTCGAAACCCTCACGTGCATGGAGAATGGCTAATCTCTCTCTTCTTTTTTCGCTCTCTTTCATTCTCTCATAGATTGCTCTCCTCTCTCATAGATCGCTCTTCTCTGTATCAAGGTCTCAATCTCTCCCGGTATCCCTCTCCATTGTTTGGGCACACACTACCAATAAGTTGGTGCTTGTTGGATCTGGTATGGTCGCTCATGGGAGAAGAGGAAGAGGAAAAGGCAAAGAAAAAAAATCTTCAAGCAGCCTTTGGAAAAGAAGAGGAAGAAGAAGAAAAGGAAGGGGGGGG
>JBBPDJ010000001.1:18119423-18131447 GCA_037974625.1 Cucumis cinereus | reverse complement strand
AATCAATGTGGTCGGTTGAGCATGCTGATGAATAATGGGGCCAGCTGTAACAACTTTGTGACTCTTCAACTGGCTCACCTTTTCTGTTTGAGCTCCGATGGTTTTAGATTTTTCCGGTCGCCGGAAACGTTCATCCGCTATCTGAGAACTGAGTCCCTCATGAGGGCTCCTGAAAATAGAGGGATTAATTAGCTGAGGAATGTACCAATTGGGAGATGGATAGTCCGTGTTGACGTTTTCGTCTTTTGCCACCATAAGGAGTCTGTTTAGGTCTAATGGGTTTGTGAAGTCATGATAAAGGAGATCGTCTTTTCTGATTTGATAATCCTGCATGATCTCAACATCCCCAAAGTGAAGAAAGTAACTACCTCTGTTGCCATTTTTCAGTTCTATAGTTGCAGGCATAAAACCACAAAAGTTTCTTCTTACCCGGATTTTAGCTACTTGGCAGTTGATGAGATTGAGGGTGTCCAGTGCCAGACTTTCTAATCCACCAAAATGGTCTCCAATGACTTCAAAAATATCCCGTCTCCATAGATCAAGAGGGAGATTATTGATGGTTAACCAACCCCCTGAGCCTTTGATACATGTTGGGCGACCATGTTTTAAAACGTCCCATTTTTCCAAGAGTAAGTGGTACTGTCCAAATTCAAACCATTTCCTTGGCGATGGGATGAAGTCATCACTGAAATCTTGTTTAAATTTGACTATAGCTTTGTCCGCAAATAGGGAGTTGAGAGATATATTCATGTGAAAATAGTTTTCCAAGGCAAGGGATATGTCTTTCCATTCATCAAAAATGAATAATCTGGTTAATACCCAAAGGTTGCTAAAGTCCTCCTTAACAACTTCATATGATTTTTGGACCCAAAATTTATTGGCTGGTAATGGTTTTGGAAGGAGAATCTCTTGTTTTTTAGGATGATGACCTTGTACTTGAGGTCTATATTTCTGTCCTTGAAAATTGGAGGAGCTGTTACTTCTAAGCTTATCTGCATAACTCATCTCTGTGAAGGATGAATGACTTCCTTGACGTCTGCTGTGTCTTGAGTCATGAGGCTTGGAATAAAGAGACGTTTGCCATTGTTCATATTCATGGGTCTCTAAGTAAGACTTCAACATTTTCAAAAAAGAGATCCACCCTTGCTTTCCTATATCCGAGAACACATGTACGAAGGATTGAAAACCATTATTTGTTCTAGCAAAACACCGAATTATCCAACCGGATGAGGCTCTGAACTTGGATAATCTTGTGGAACCTATCTCGTCGCTCCCTTCTCTTCTAAAATAGTTGGATTCCTTTTCAAGAACTAAATCAGAAACAGCGTTAATGAACCATAGCAGTTGGGATTTAGAAATTTGAAGAATTTTCCGAAAATCAACATCTTCAATAATGAAGAAACCATTTTCAAACCAAATGCAGTAATGAGCTCCTGCAATCTTACAACTCTTCACTTCCATCATCTTTGCCGGAGATATGGCCAGGTAGAAAAACAAGGGGAGGAGAGAGGAGAGAGGGAGGAGAGAACTTACCTCGGAAAGGAGTCTTTCATAGTCCTTTATTTTGAGTATTACGGGCCTCTTTATTAATGATAATAAAATAGACTAATGCTCAAAGTACAAGAGTAATATACTAAGAGCAAAAAGAGAAAAGTAACTAAAAAGACGAACAAAATAACAAAAACTAAGCGAATAAAAAAAAACCCTAAATCTCGATAAAAAAAAACAAAGGAACAACCCAAATAAATACTGAATTACAATAAGAGGCCAAAATCTGGGAGAGAAATGCACACTAGAAGCTTCAAAGAGAAAGTAGATGGGGCACCAAAGAGAGACAAAATCGGTCTTGAGCCTGAGGAGACTTGCTAACAAAAACCACAACAACAAACTGCAAAGAATCTTTGAGCTTTTCAACAAGAGGAAACCAAACTTTCGCTTGGCGGGAAAGGATGAAAGCGAACAAACAATTTTACCGAAACTGCGATACTTACATACGTTGCCCAACAAAAGCATTAGGCAGTGAAGAACCTAAGCAAAGAAGAACCAATGAAATAACAACCACCCATTCTGAAAAACTTCAAGAAGATAAAACCAAGGGAAGCTAAAGAAGATTAATGATGAGACTGTTGGAGACAATCTTGAGCTCAGCTTCTTCAAATAATCTAAAGGGAAAACTGAAAACTGCATCCGTCAAACCTCACAAAGTAGTCGATTAAGGAACAAAAGTGACTAAAGTCGGGTCTCAAACGAAAACGAGATTGCATTCTTCTACTATCGACTTTAAATGGGCTGGAATTTCGCATTGCTTGGATTGAATGGGGTTTTCGGAGTTCAAACTTCTATCATTTACTTCCTCTTCATTCTGAAACAAGACATTGAGATCAGTTTCCAATGGATCCTTTAAAGAATGTTCCTCTAACTCATTTTGCAATCTCAATTGATCATCTTCGACACTAATCACGCTAAAAGGAGAGTCAAAATCTGAAGTACGATCCTTTTTGGATGGAGGGCCCGGGGTGTGACAAGGGGAGCCTCTCAAAAATTTTACTTTTGAGGATGGTAAGGAAAAAACAGACTAACTAAAACGTGGATGGCTGGATTTTTGCGGGTCTGATCTGGTTGAGAGAGAGGGAACTTGAGATCGAGTGCAATTAACCTCCAAAGTGTCAGAGTTTTCATTAAACTTCCAAACTGCCCTTGTGGGATTTTTCTTTTCCTTCTGTACAGATGTTGATGAAGATGAGAAAGAAGCAGTAGCTTTGTTAGAGTGTTTTTAACCTTTAAAATTCAGAAGTTTGAGTATTTCGATATGAAAGCAATCTTGACTTTTTGAGAGTCTTTTTTAAGAGATCCTTTCACCTCCTTCTAACAAAATGTTTGGGGAAAATCTTAAAGGGAAGGGAGGGGTTCTTTGATTTTGAATGCTTTTTAGAAGTGCCTCTAAACCCGGATTTGGCCAAATGCGCTTGAGATGAAGAAGACAGTTTCACGGATGAAGAGAAACTTGAGGCTTTTTTATGATCTGCATTGGGTACCTTTGCAGAAGGGACACTAGAAGCTGAAGAAGCTGGAGAGAGAGGCCTTTCAACGGCAGAAAATGGGGGGGCAGAAAGCTTTTTCTTCTGTAGAAGCAACCCTTCAACTTCCTCATCATTGTTACCTTTTGGAGGGGTGGAGTTAATGCTTGACTTCTCAAAAGCTTGGTTAATTTCCTTAATAATGATTGGCGGTTGTACCAATGAAATCACACCTTCCATTGGGCTTCAAGGCATTGAATGGCTATCAATAAGTGAATGAACCGAGGAGCCCAACAGATATTTCTCTCTCTTCTTTGACTAAGGTTGCCTTTTCCGTTTGAATTATCATTTCGGCTTGCCTAAATTTTCCGACCATCCTCTCCGACGCTGGCAGTAGACTATGTTTGTGCATCAGAGCTTCAAATGGATTTCTTGCTAAGGAAATATATCCAATATTTGCTTTGAGAATACATAACTCAGGTGGGAAGAGCGAGCCAGGGTGTTAACAAAAAGCTTCCCAGTTTGCCATGGCTTTTTCTTTTTTTTTTTTTCTTTTTTTGAAAGGAAACATAACATTTCATTGATAAAATGAAAGGAGACTATGACTCAAATTACAAGGATACATAACAAAGAGCTAGAAAATGTAAAAGTACAATCCTAAGAGAGTCATTCAATTGCAGTTATTTTGTGGCGGCATGCTGACAGAAGCTTCTCTGCACTTTTCAATTGTAGTGGGTCTTCAGTGCTTATTTCAAGTTATCCAAATCTTGGGTGGCCTTAAGTAGAAAAATCAAGATTTTTTCAGCAATGTGCCAAATAAACAAATATTCTCCAAAGACCAAAGAAAACAAAGAACACAACAAGATTACAAACTTAAGCTGGAAAAATAAAGAAAGTATTACAAACTTAAGCTGGAAAAATAAAAGCACCCCAATTTAAAACGTTCCATATAAAACAATCAGAACTTATGAAGAGTATGAAGAGTATGAAGCTTTTATTTTTCCAGCTTAAGTTTGTAATTCTGAACCCAAAGAAAGTATGAAGAGTTCAGCTAAAAACGTTCCATATAAAACAATCAGAACTTTTCAATTTATATTCAAAAACTTAAAATGAATGAGAAAGAAGAAAACCTTTTCTGGAGAAGCACTAGCAAATTGAAACTTCTTCACCTGCCCGAAAACAAACAAAATTCATGGAGGAAACATGGAAGCACATTAACAAAAGCAATGCACGAGCATTTATGATTGTTGAAATCCAAGAATATCAGATAAAAACAGTACTACAACAACGGGTATAGTGTACAAAAGGAAAGATAATCACTCTAATACAAACAAAGAAATGGTCACATCCTAATTGAACCTGGGACATAAAGAAATCCTAAGTTATTTTTTTTATATGAAACAGACATGTTGATTATTTTCTTTGTTGTTTCATATTTTATTGTACCGATTGTATTATATTTGCCAAATTTATTTTTTCCTTCTTTGTAATGGGTTGTTCTTCTATTTAAGAAAACTCTTCTATCTTTGTGAAATATATAGAAACTTACCTTCTTTGGCATAGTATCAGAGAAAGTTTTTGAAACCCTAAAAAAACCTAAATTTTTTTAAAAACCTAAAAATCTCTGATAGCTTTGTTGCCTTGAGGTTTGTCGCTGCTATTCGTTCTACTCCGACCGATCACTGCCGACAACCAAAACTCACAGACGCCACCAGCAGCCACGTTTTCTTGCATTTTTTGGCAGTAAGTTGTTCTTTTTTTGTCTTCGCCGTCATTCGTCGTAGTCCTCGTCGATCGCCCCTTTCTGAGTCATCCGCTGTTGGTGACGAGTTTGGTTTGTGTTTTTAGATCTATTCTCTCCGTTTTTTTACCTTTGTTGCTTCAACCATGTCGAATACTAAGTTACCTATGGCTAAAATCGACAATCGTATCCATTCCAATAGCCCCACTATCCAACTAACCACGATCCAACTTAATGGAGACAACTTTCTTCGTTGGTCACAAAGTGTTAGGTCGTATAATCGTGGACAAGGAAAAATTGCCTACATTACGGGAAAGAAAATTGTCCCAAAACTAGACGATCCTTTGTTTGCTACATGGGATGCTGAAAACTCCATGTTTATAACTTGGCTTGTAAACTCCATGGTTAAGGACCCTTCGACCAAAAAGTATTTTGAGAGTAGGATGTGTCTTTTTTAGGAAAATCAACCTTTTTTAGCCAAAATTCTCTTCAAAGGGAGACATATAATAAAAGATTACTCCTTCTTCATTCATGAAGGATTACTCCTTGAGGCTACTTAGGCTACATCACTAAGGTAGTTTTGAAGTTACTAGTTCCCTAAGTTTGTCAAGTATTCATTATGCTTTTCCATTTTCATAACACCCCTAGAAGGTAGTATCTCTTTAAACCTAAGTAATCAATATTGATAAGCTGACTAAATAAATGAAACCATAGTAAATATCACGAAGCGAAAGTATCATAACATACAAACCTTTGTCTCAAGATACTCTAATGCTTGTTCTTGTGTATATATTTTTTCCTTTGCACATTCCTACAATAGTAGAAAAATTGTCAAGAAAAACCTGTAAAACTGCCAAATAATTGAACTAATAATAAATGGAAAATATGCATAAAATGGATTCATAACTACACAGCCAATAGAAAAGGCCCACTAAAAATTAAATCTATATCAGCAATGCTCCAGCATAACAGTCTCAAAGGCAATTGTGTATACATGCATATATATTTCCCTAATTTTATGTTAGTTCCACATTTTTTTTAAACAGATGTTTTTTTTATAAGATTTTTTAAACAGATGTTAGTTACACAAAATGATTGTGAAGAAAAGAAAAAATATAAATCATAACCAAGTAGGCTTTTTTATTGATTTTGAAAATTACTTCAAAGATGAAGCTTCTTAGACGGGGTCAAAAACCATAGAAAAGCTATTGTGGGTTTGTTTTTTCATTGAAAATGATATAAAATTTTCATTAATTAAATGAAAAAGAGAAGAGACTAAAGCTCAAAATACAAAGAAAGGACAAAAGCCAAAAAGAACAAACTGAAAAGAAAAAGTAGGGGTATAAAGATAATTAGATGGGAAGTTAGTTACTAAATGTTAGTTATAAATAGAAGGAAGGTGAGTGAGTGTGGGTAGGCAATCATGTGGAGTAGTCTAGGGTTGGAGTGAGCACACTCAAGTAGGAGGTTTTTCTTTATATTCGTGAGTGTTTATGCCAACTTACGTGCGATCAGGATTTTTTTTTTTTTTTGAAAAAAATGAGTCTCTTCACTGGCAAATTGAAAGTATTTGAAAATTTGCACCTCAAAATTGAGGGCTGGTCCAATCAATTTCACTCCAAATTGGAAGTTATCAAGCACTATGGTGGCCAGATAAAAATAAAAAACCTCTCACTACCATATTGGAAAACAATTAGAAGGTTTGTCAGTCATTTCTTCTCAAACACTTAATTGCCTCAATTATTCTTCGGCATTAAGAAAATAATAATAATATAGACTGACAGAGACTTCTAGAAAAAGTAAAGTTTTGGCTCTATTGGCAACCTCAATTGATGGCAGAAGTAGGGCTCCATATCGAGGATCCCTTCCAACCATTTGCACAACTTCTTGAATACTCTCCATTCCCATAGCCTTCAAGACCACCATAATGGGAATCTAACAAAAAAAAAAGAACCAAATAATCAAATAATTAATTGCACACGCACTTGATCAAGGATCAGTTGAATGAGAAATATAATAACTGCAATTATAAAAATTATTCAGACCTTTGGTGTAGTAAATATATTGAGCTGAAGATAAATCTTCTCATTTTCCATCTTAATAACTGTTTTACTTTTTGTTGCCTCAGTGCTACTTGTAACAGATGCATTTATACTGGAATGCAACAAGAACAAATTGTGTCGAAGTTACACATATATGAACTTTTAACCAACATATAAGAGAGAAGAGGAAAAAACAAGAAAATGAGTATTTCAAATAAGTACTTGTTTTATGATTTTTATTTTAATGTTTATAATTTCAGATTGTGGTTACCTTGTCTTCTTCCTTTCAATAGTTTAACTTACACAGAAGTTCATTACCAAGAGAACATTGATAATAAGAATAAGGAACAAACTAGAACATTGAAACAATGTTCTTAAAAGAGCTACTCACTTCCCCTTTTTGTCGGTATCAATGATAATTCTGTTCTTTGAAAGTTGTTCCTGAATCAAAACTACCTGACATGGATGGAAAAGTTTCAAATGTTAGCTATGTATAATTTAAAGAAATAAATATAAAAAGAAACTAGAATTATGCATATACTTCTTTTTTATAAGAAGAATTATGTATATACTTTACAACATTCAAAATGATAAAATTAAAGGAAAATCATATATTAATATTTTGAAACAAATGATAATAAGATATAAACAGTGTCTACACAGAGAAATGCTATATAATTTTTGACAAACCACAAAAGACAATAAGACAATAGTTCGACCCTGTAACATTAGAAGTTAGAAAAGTCATAGTGATAATATTCAAGATCGTATTAAAACTGAAAATCTACCTAAAGGATATCTTGTTCACTACTTTATTTTGTAGTACAAACATAATCAAAGCTTTACCTTTTCGGTTCCCTTGATAATAAAATAGCCTCCAGGATCAAGTGGGCACTCACCTAGAAAGGACATTCATGATTATCTCTCCCACAAAACTACTGTGAGAAAATAAGCAACATATAATAGTTTAATTCTGAAATTTATTGTCACAAACCAAGCCTCGCAAGTTCAGCCTCATCTTTTCCATGTAAAACACAACAACGACTTCGTAACATTATAGGCATTCTCCCAATGACAACGTCCTTCTGCAATAGCCAACTTATATAATGTTAAAAAAGAAACTCTAAAACAGGTATGACTGCTACTTAAGAATAATGTTTATACCTTCTCCCTTGGGGCTTTTTGTGCATGACTTTCTTCGATGTACTCGATATCAACTAGTATTGGAGCAGCATATCTAATGCACAGATAAAATAATTTCAACAATTAAATCACAGTTATTTAAATTTCTCGAATGATCCAACATTCAATTGGAAATCAATGCAGATGCATAAGTAAATGGAAACAACAATGATAGAGGAACCATACGTTAGATCGGATAACCGGCACATGTGAGGATTGATACTTTCACTGACAGCATTAACCGTCACAGAAGGCTCCCCGATTCTCACATCCAAAAATCTGCAAAAATCAAGAACTGCTCAGTTCGAACCTTTGAAAACTATTCAGCAATGAAGTCTACGCAGAATAAACTTTACTATAAACCACAAAAATAACAGAATAAGATAATATATCTAAAAATGAACAGAGAAGTGACTAGAGATGATGAAAACTTAATGACTTACTCTCAAAAGGATAGTTATATTTTTAAAATGCAAATAACAACTTTTATTGAGACAAAAAAAATGAAAGAATACATTGAAATACAAAAAACCAAGCTCATAAAAAAAATGGATTCTCCTTGTAAGAAAGGATTCCAACTATGAGTAATCACATCTACAGAAAGTATAAAAAGTCTTTGAATTCAGAACCCAAACAGAAACGTGAAAACGAACATAGGAACAATGCACCCTAGCAAAACCCATAAGGATTTTCCGCTCACCCCACAAGGTGGATTCAGAAAGAAACTACTCGATCATCACATCCCCATTGACTATAATGAACACTCATCATACCAAATGACTAGAAAAAAGAATCCCAAACACTGACTAGAAGAAATAGGAAGGGTGATAAAGGATCGCCTTGTCTAATTCCTCTAGAAGCAATAATTCCACCCCAAGGTCTACCATTGATGAATATTGAGTATCTTGGATTTTATATACCTCCCATAATCCAAGAAACCCATGGAAGCGGGTGTTTCCCTGTCTCAATGTTAAAAATGATCTCTTGGAATGTGAAGGGAGAGTGACAAGAGAATATTTAACAAAAGAACGGTTATACAAAATGAAAAAACGTGTACCTAAGATAAATACTTGGATCAGTACTGGATTCAATGCGATCATTGGCCTTGACTATCTTTTTTATCTCTGTATTCACGAAGTAGTTAAACGAATCCAAGTGTTGTTTGACCAGACCTCTTACCTGATCAACACTATGAGTATTAATAATCAACCATAGGCTGAAATTTAAACAAACACATAGTAACATATACTGTTATAGTGTCTGCATACTAAACTAATAATCGTAACAAACAAAAACAAAGTGATGATTTACACCTTCAAAAATTCAGGAAGAAGTTGAAACTTATCGACAGCTGACTTGATAGGAAGGCCAATGAATTCCTTATCAATGTTAGAGTCGATTGGCTTAATACTGTCACCTTGATTCCCATTCCTGCAATTTATTTTCAAGTTAGTTAATAACTGGTCAGTAACTAACCATGGTGGAAAACTACAATTCACCAAAAGAAAACAGGGAGACGAAGATAATGAGAAAATGTTGATGACTTTACTTCAAAACGTCTTCTGTCAGCTTCACACCCATGGGTTCTAAAATTGTAATCAATTCTGAAACTGGTTGCTATGCGAGTTAAAATTTTCTCTAATCTTTTGCTAGTCGAGAATATGATTTCGACACCTCTTTATCGATGTCAAATGTCCAAATTACAATCAGCAACTCTATCTGCACAACGAACAAGAAATCTTTAAATTAGGTTTAAAAAATTCTAAAGGTATGTTTTGTTTGATTTTAGTAAAACAAATTTTTATACATAAAATTTTTCAATAAATAGTTTTAGAGAAAATATAATTTTTAGAAATTATTCTTCTAATAAAAATATAAAAAAGTTATTGAATAGACCTTCTAAACCTATGCATTTTTAAAACTGACAAACTATTTGGAACAAAAAAGGTATTTTTCTCTCCAATCTATTTTTAGCTCGGTGATGTTAAAGTTAGATTTTGCCCAACTAATCCCATCCTACAATCTCTCGGGTTAGGTGTGCCAAATCTCTCCTTTTTCTCTTATTTAAGAGGTCCTTTTCCGTTTGGAATGAAGCAAGGAAAACAGAACATATTGCATCCATGGCCAACGCCTCTAAGAAAGATGGTTCTTCAGATCTCATAACTCTTACACCTTCCTCTTCCACTCGAAATGAATATGAAGTCAACAAAAAGGAAATCCAACTCAACCCAAACAAGTACCAAGCCAGATCTAGTAATATGCTTGCCTGAACCCCAACCTTCACAAACTTCCTAAACCAAGTCATAACCACCAACCTCGCAGGGCAACTTCCTTCTTTGGCAGAATATCATGATGCCCATTCTGAGAAGCTACAAGCTTGAATGACACTTGACGTGTATAACTCCTGAGCAATCGATTATCATACCACCATGTGAAGAGGAACCAAAGATCTCATCCATCTTAATCTCGAATACAACATCTGGTTGGCTGCAGACCAACTCCTTGTAGGTTGGTTATATAACTCAATGACACCAACAACTGCAGCTCAAGTTATGGGACACGATGAAGCTAAAGCTCTACTGGACTCCATTCAGGATCACAATAAGACTTCAACCGTCAAATGTTGCAGAGAACAAAAAAATGTAATACAAAAATGGAAGATTATCTATCAGTCATGAAAGGGTATTTTGATAATCTTCAAATGGCAAGTTTTCCTATGGATATTCGAACATTCACATCCTATATACTAGAAGGCCATACTCCTTATTTCCTACTAAAAAAAAATCATCAAGACTAGTGCCCGAAACCCCTCGCTGAAGCCAGCGACGGCTGGGCGCGACAACTAGAGCGTACAACGACCAAATAGCTGAGGACTCACTTAGATGGGCTCGAACCTTGCGTGATGTACTCGGAGGTTGCGTGACGACGAATGGACTTCGCAGACGCGTGGCTTGAAGACCTCAGCGGCGGAGCATCACGAACGGCGGCGAGAACTCCAACGAAGACTAGCGCTCAGACAGGTTTGAACAACGGCGTGTAGCTCGAACCTGACGCGGAACGTGCGGCGGCGGCGAGGGTCGTTGTTCGGCGTGAAAGGAGAGAAAGAGAGTGACGTGGGGCGAAGAGAAATTTCGAAAACAAGGTGGGGGGCGCGGGCGCCGGTAAGCGAAGGAGAGAAGAGAGTGACGTGGGGTTTAAGGTTAATTTAAAATATAACCAAACTTTTGAAATTAATAACAAAAATAAGGTAACAAAAAAAGGGTTGAAAATAAAACTATCCTAAAAATAAGGTACAACTACACGACTTCCTTATTTAATTTAATCTATTTTTTATAAAGAATGATTTAATTTATTAATTTATTTTACTTCCATTTTAATTTACTTTCTATATTTAATTTAATCTGTATATATGAATTTAAATATATTTTCTATAAAAATGATGTATACATAAATAAATATTTTAAAAGAATTTAGCATATTATTTGGACATGTAGGATCAAACATCTACAGATATCTAATACAAACTTTTATGATACTTTAATTATATTAATACTTTTAAGTTTGGTTCCTGATATTCCTTAAAACTTTTTATTATTTAATTATTATTTTCACTTTAGTCTTTTTAAAGTTTTTACTATAATATGAAACCTATATTTACATTGATCATTATTATTTTAATTATTTAACCAATTTTGAATGGTAAAGTTATGGTTTATTGATTATAAAAACTAAAATTGAATATATTAAAATATAAAAGGAAAAAATTAAAATTTATTATCGATTGTCATTGATTCTAAATTATCAATTTGATTTTATATCAGTTAATTTAATTAATATATATAATTTGTTTTGTTTTGATTTAGTTTTCATATATAATTTAATTTTCTTATTATAAAAAGTTTAATATTAACTTAGATATATAAATATGGAAGTTGTGATCGAAGTCGTGGACCACGATTTGGTGTGAAGTCGTGGACCACGATTTGGTGTGAAGTCGTGGACCACGATTTGGTGTGAAGTCGTGGACCACGATTTGGTGTGA
>JBBPDJ010000001.1:18074648-18108279 GCA_037974625.1 Cucumis cinereus | reverse complement strand
GGGGAGAATCTAGGCTCCAGAAAGAAAAAAAAAACCCAACAAATACGAATTCTGAGGAAGCAATCTAGAACTTTGTAATAAATCAAGAAACAATAGATCGGCTAATACGCTAAATAGTTCAACTAGCTCGGAAAATCTAAAGCCGCTGGGAAAGAATAATTCAATTATTCGAATAACACAAAAGTGGAGTTCAAGTATATGAAATGCAGAAAACTGGGAAAAGGCAATGAGCAAATCGAGGAGAGATTGGGACAATCACCTTGAGAAAATGGTCGACCTTTGCTCCGAACTGATCGATTGGATTGGAGAATTAGAGAGGCGAGGGGACTTGGGATTTTGATTTTTCCCTCCCAGAAGTATTTTGGAATAGAGACGCCCAAATGGGACGACAAAAGACCTAAAGAAGTTTTGAAAGTTGAAAGTTTGAAACCCTAAACCCCAACTCCCTCTAGTTGGGAATACGGTTGGGCGGTGTGATTCGTGATGTTATTTGGAGTCCACAGTCGAAATTAAATTGCTTTAATTTCAATATTCTTACTTTTAAGTTTTATTTTGTGACCAAAAAAAATTGTTTTGTGACAAATTTTTAATTATGTGAAATTTTAATCCTCACTATTTTTTTATAACTTACAATCCATTTCTATCTTTTGAAATTTTTACTTTTTAATTTATGTATTTTCAAACATCCAATAACTTCAATAGATATTAAATTTAGTCTTTCATAGTTAATTCCTATCAAAATTAACTCAATAATTTGGGACATAATATATAAATAAAGTTTTTAAAAATTTTAGAGTTTAGATGCTAGTGAAAAAGAAAACCAAATAAAAAAGGTTTTGAAAAAAAGTAGACAGTAAATAAGCAGTGGAATTACATTTAATATTAACTTTAAAAGTGCATGAATAATATTCATCTTTTGATAGTATAGAAGAAGAAATTCAATGAACTTAAAAGTATGGAAACAAAAATGGTATTTTGATCGATAATATTATTTTAATCCCTATATTGCTCCTAAAAAAGTAGATTTAGTGTCTAATACTACTTTGTTGTTGATTTTTTCATGTTATGTTGTTTTCAGTGTTCTCACTAAAAATTTTAAAAACATATATTTTGAGTCTATTTTCTTATCTAAAAACTATGATTATTATGTAACAAATTTTGAACTTTTTCAAACAAACTATTCACACTTTGTAGAAAAAAAGCATACAAAAATCTATTGTACTTAATTAACTTTTGTATGAAGGGTAAATATTTTGACAATTTTTCACAAAAAAAAAAATTGATTTAGAAATTCTTTCCCTCTCTCTCCACTTAATTTGACTTGTATAATGGTAACCCATTTTAATTGTAGTAAAATGTCAACATTTTAAAAAATTTAATGCTATCAATTATTCATTACTTGATTTGATTAATTAATTAATCAACTGAGAATTATTGATTACAACTTACATGAAGTAGTGATATACCAAATACAATTAAAAAAAAAAAAAACCAAAAGCATTCGTTACAAACAAACTACTTGAGATGTAATTAAATTAGAAGTCAAGAAGGCTTCAAAATGGAGCTGAAAGGGGTTCCTTGAGCAACTGCATTACTTGATTTGGGGATTGATCAGTAGAAATGTAAGAGCACTGACATCTTTTTCTTTCTTCCTCAATTGGGATTTCTCCCAATGATTCTGATTCTCCTGATCCTCCTCTTTCAAACACGAACTTCATCGGTTTCAACCTTTCTACCATCTAAACTCTCACAGACAAACAAAATTACATTCAAATTAAACCATTTCTATTTCTTCTAAATACATTGTGTCAAATAATTAATAGTTCAATTAAATTCGACAATATTAATTTATTTTAATATAATTTAGTTTATAAACTTTTTCCAATAAATTATTACTGTGACTATAGACATCTTTCTTTTAACTTTTTCAACTTTTTGTCGAAACAGGGTTCTTGATCTATTCTACTTTTTTATCATAGATACAAAATTGAATTTTTTTTAATTTATATTAAAAGTTGAACTAATTTTCAAATTATCAGATACCAATTTTTATTTTAAGAAAATCATGTTTAAAAAATTTAAAAACCAATCGTTTTACTTAAATTCGAACCATATGAATAATGCTCTCCAACATTACAAAAATAATTTCAACATTTTCAAATCATGCATAGCATAACTAAGAACAATATTTCAATGATATTAGATATGGTTGGTAAGAGAAACACATACATCAATCAATATAAGAGAAGCTTCACTGGGTTCTAGTTTCTGAACAACATCAGCAGCCACTTCCTGCAAAAACCAAAACCCAAAAAAGCAAAAAAAAAAATAATAATAATAATAATAAATAAAAAAAAATAAAAATAGATTAAAATAAGGTAGATAAATAAAGGTTTAGTGCTGACCCTGGCCTGGTGGAGTTGGCCTTGGTTCAAGGTTTTGGGCTCCAATTCAATGGAGCAACAAACATTAGGGTTAGCCATAATTATAAGCCAAAGATGAAAAGCTATAAACTTTGCAACAGCAGCAGCAGCAGCCCATTAATATTTGCTACTACACAAAATTAAGCCTTTGCTTTACAGTAACATAATTTTGATTCAGTGGCTAACCAAATTTATACCCAACACTTACGATCTTTTTTGGCAGAAATTCACGGACTCTTTTGACTTAATTAAACTCACCTCAAAATTTTGAGGCTCTTAACAAAAGTAACCTCCATATATATAATTATTGTCCTCTTTCAGTCCTTTCTCGTGGGAGATGCAAAAGCTTTCAACCAATGCTTTGAACCATTGGTCACAGATTTCCTCGATTCCTAATCTCTCTTTAAGGCTAACGTTTAGTTAGATCAATTAAGTCTAGTGCAAAAGTAGGGTAAATGTTACCTTTAATGGACTTTTAATACCAACACTTTTTATATTTTGATATTTGAATTTAGTTTTTATTTGATGGTTAAATTTTTAAGAGTCACACATACGAGCGTTCGACGTTTGAATTTGATTTGTATCGTGAATCTTCAGTAAAGTTGACCATTGTAATTGATATGTAATTTTTTAGATGAGATGTTATATTTTATTTATGTATCAGACCAATAATTAGTAAAAAAATAATTTAAATATGGGTCAAATATGTCCATCTTTACGCTACCAATGAACTAGGTTCAAGTTCTTAAAAGAGTCCATCTTTACACTACCAATGAATTAGTTTCAAGTTCTTAAAAGATGCAAGTGTTAGTTTAAATCTTCAAGACTATAAAAAGAAATTCAAATTATATGTCAAACAAAATGTATGTCCTAAAAAATTAAGAATGTTAAACCAGTATTAATTTGACGAGTATTTTACCCCCTTATTTGTATTCCTAATTAAACCACTTGAATTGTTAGCAAGTTTTATTTATTATAAAAGAAAGATTATTTTTTTAGTTTTTAAAATTTAAAATTTTACTAAGTTTTGAAAATAGAACTTTCACCAAAAACATAAAAAACAATAGATATAGTAGTATTTATAAACTTATTTTTAAAAAATTAAGACTTCCTTTGGTAATTAGTTATTTATACCTTTTTTTTTTTTTTTGTAATCATTTAGTATTTTACAACTTTTGAAAACTAAGTTTATTAATACTTCTCTCACCTCTAAATCGATTAAAGAATTGCAATATAGCAAATATATTGTTGAAATACACCTACCGTCCTACAAGAGATATGATTTATTCGTGATAGACTCCACCAGTCTAAATCACTGATAGACTCTGAAAGTTGAGTCTAAATTTGGTTTTCTGTGCAATTACTTTTGCATTGCACCATATCTGCTAATCTTTTGAGTCAACGGCTCTTGAACCTAAGTCTAGAGAATGAGAAAATTTTACCACTAGGTTAACTAACGATATTGGTATTATTTCCGTTTTTATATGTATATTATATAAAGAGCATAAAGTTAAAGGGGCTTAAACCCTCGAAACTATACTAAATCTGTCCGTGTTTTCGATTGTCCCATTTTAAAAATCTAAGCCAAATTTAGAAAACTAAAAAATTGGATTAACTTTTTTTTGTTACTTAAATTTGGCTAAAAATTCAACGCATTTTTTTAAAAAAAATTATGTAAACAATGGTAATAAAGTGAGAGATCAAGAACGGGTTAATTTTTAAAAAAAATGTTTAAAGAAATGCATAAAAAATTGAGATAGTGGACATGAAGAAAACCAATTTTTTTGGACGGGTATAATGGATGCACAGAAATAACTTACTCTCATGTTTAAACTACAAAACTTTGTACCAAATGAGAAAATATTTATCTCTATCCATTTTCACTCTTATCCTCATTCAAATTTTTTTAATCCAAACCACCCGTCAAAGTTTTTAAGTACATAATGTGTTTCCTTGAAGGTATTAGTCCAAAGTACCAAGTCAGTGATCACCATGTTGTTTGCAGATTGTTAATATTCACTTTTTTTACCATAAGTTCGCGTCTATTTTCCCCGTTAATTATGCATCAAGTTTATATATGTCATTTTAATTGAAATGAATACAAAGAAACTAAAATGTGTATTGACAACGCTTCTGCTTTAATTTGTACTTAATAAATAATAAGTTAAATTTTAGGGAAAAAATGTAATATTTAATAATTAGAAGAGATAAAGAGAGAGATAAAAATAAATTAATGTAAATTAATTAAGAACCACAAATAACCAGAAAGATTATAGTTGTGAAAATTAGTTGAAAAGAATTATGGTGTGAAAATAGTAGATATAGCTATCACATTATATATTAGAAAAACAAAATTATAAAATTGGTGGGAATTAGGGCTTTCTTCTAGTTGTTGTGGAAAGCATATTGTTAGTCAAAAGCACATATATTAATTTTAAAAAAAATAAAAAAATAATAATAAAAAGGGCTTGGTAGGTGTATCACATGTGAAAAGAGGCTGAAAACAAGAGAGGAATATCATTTAATAGTTGAAAGCAATTATTAACTTTAAAAATGTGAGTTTGAAGATCAACCTTTTGAATAAATTACTTTACCCTGCATTTTTAGAGGTGGTTTGAAATAATCAATTCACTCAAAAATGTATTTTCAAATTGTCGGTGCAAGAACTGAAAGATGCAATGAAGTGAGTATTGGAAGCATCAATAGGCATCTAAATTTTTGGAAGCCTGGATGGTGAACATCTAGATGGTGGAATGAACGTCTAACTGCAAAATAAGACTTATTAGATAAAATGTTGAGTCACGGATCACGCTCTTTTAAGACATTTTGTGGCGTGCAAACAGTTCTTGAAAGACTTCAATCGGAGTTGCACCGGAATCGATCATAAACAAACACTTCTTGAAACACTTTGCTCATAAACCAAAAGGGAGAAGAAGTTTTGAGAGAATTTTGCAAGCAAATATGATTTTCGGATGATTAGAATGAGAAGATCAGAATGAGGGCTATATATAGGCTTTGAGATTCATAACGCGTCAACGGTTATAGCATTAATACGAGATATATAACGCCTCAACGGACGTAAACGGTCGTAACTCTTGAACAACTATTCAAATGTAACGCCTCAACGCATCAATCCGTTTAATGATTTCCAACACATCTTCGATGCGTTCGAAAAAATAATAACGTGCATTGAGATACCAACAAATCTACATTTTTCTATCTCATCACCTCTCTAAAACATAGGTACCTCTTGGAGTCCAAACCCACAACATAAGGTATGGGTAAAGGAGTTTCCACTTTCCTTTATTAGCAACGTGGGAATACCAAGTTGGAATAAAAAAAAATATTAATATTTATTTATCAAACAAGTTTTTCATCAACATAAAGAATCCTTTCAAATTCACCATATATTAATGACTGATTGTAAGTTTAATTATAACTTATAAATTGTAGAAATGACCATAAATTAATGGGAAAATGACAAATAAATTACTTTTACTTACACCATATTAAGACGTTGTTTCTTAGTACAGTAAAGATCTTTTTATTAACTTACATTTCTCCGTGTTAGTTGAGCTAAGCTTGATTAGAAGGAATATTAGGATACGATTTACTATATATATTAAAATAGTTTGGTTTTAATTTTCAAATAAATCCTACAAAATGATTTAATATAATTGACTCAAAAAGTGAAAGTTCATATGACAAATGTTAGCCACTAAAATATCATACTCCAACTATTTTATACATCCATTTGAAATTTGAATAGCCTAAAGTGAAATAACAAAATTGTCCTATAATTCTCAGTATAATCCTCCAATGAGAGAGAGAGTTTTTATGATGTAATTATGAGGGAGAGAGAGAGATGGGGAACAACGACTAAACCCATCCTCCTCAAAACAAAATAACATGCAAAGATCCCTAGGAATTCAGCACCCAATTTCAAGGCCACAGTTTAAATTTATAATATCCTCAACTGCACAAGTGTTTAAAAATGAAACGTTACTCCTTCATGAAATATGAATTATCATCTTAAAATTTGTTTGTTTAATTATCTATTCATCCAATTATTGAATTAAAAAATTGTTTTGTTTAAACATAATAAAATATTATAAATCTTGAGCTATAATGACAGTACATAATTTACTTTAAATATCATTTTACATGCTAGAAATGTTAATATCTTATGAATCTCGTCATCAAGAGTTTAGTTCAACTGACATCTGAGTGTACTAATAACCACGAAATCTACGATTCGAATCTCTCAAATCCCAAGGTCCATGCAAATGTTTTAGAGGTTGGTAAAGGTAATTTCCTAATATTATGTGGACAAGTTGGTACTCAATCTTGTTATGAGAGAATATGAACCAAACAAAATAGGTACAAGGTACAAAAGAAAAAAAGACTACAAGAATAGTCTACAATAAAGTAACCGTCTAGGGTTGACCTAAGTAGTAAATAAAAGACTTGTCAAATTGGATTAGGTTGCTAAAGGGCTAAGATCTGAATTTTGGATATCACATTTGGATTAGGTTGCTAGAGGTAATAGATTCCATAAATGAGATAGTTACTTTATTCATTTGAAATACTCAAGAATTTGTGCAACACTCCGAGTTTTAGAACAGAAACATTTTGGATATCACATTTGAATAAGAGAGATACTGAGAATATGAAAACATGATTAAGAAAGGTTTAAGAAAATTGAAAGTTACTACCTATACGACTACCAATATACACTTTTCTTTTTAGTGGCTTAATCGTTTGAACTTTAAACTTAAGAACGCTTAGTTTGGAACAATTATATGTTAGGTGACCTCCTAAAAGTTTAGATGAAGCAATGCACAACTTAAAAGTAGGGAAGAAAGATCATAAACTATTACGTACGCCAATGCACAACTAGCCTACTATTTGGATATAAAAACATGGTTTTAACTTGTTTGGTTGTCTAAGTAATGTATCAGTGTTGGGGCTGAGGAGGCAATCTCGTGATGAAGCAAGGGGTAAGAAGATATGATGCAAAAGCTAAGTTTGTTTATATACAAAAGCATACATAGTGAATTTGTACGCATTTGGTACAAAATGTGTATAAATCTGAACGTATTTGGAGAAAGAATCGAGTACATCAAATATACGTAAAGTAAAGTTTGATAGGAATAATAATATTATATATATATATATATATATATATATATATATTATATAGTATAGTTTATGGTTCATTGAATTGTGTAAACTTTGGAGACACACTTGCGGTCCATGTGGACGGTACGTAGAGGATACGATGGTAATAAAAAGTGGTACGAAATGGGAATGGATATGGGACTCTGAAAACATTGCTCTTTCTAGTGGCTGCCTTGGTATTTGTCTTTAAACCCCCATGTGCATGTGACAATAAAGAAGGGGAAAAGATTTGAAATGAAATGCCACCAAATTATTTATTTAATAATAAAATGGGAAATTCAAATCATAAAAATAAAAACAAAATTGCATATCTTTTTTGAATGCCTAACCCAACAAAACAAAAATAATTAATAAATAAAGGAAAGAAAAAAAAAAGTCGTGAATTTCAGTGAAAGCTAATGAGTTCTTCATGTGCAATTTGGCCATATATCTACTCCAAAACCAAAAGAAAGCTATCACAGCTGCAAACCTTGGTTTTTGTTTCTTTTCATGGCCCATTTCATTTGGCTTAAACCTCAAAGTTGTTTTTGTACAACCCTTTCTGTTTCCCTTCCTTTCTTTTCTCAATTATTTTTAATTCTTTCATCTTTTCTTTTGATTTAAACCTTTATTTTACCGTAATGTTTTATATTTATAATCTAGATCACTAGATATACACAAAAGATGCACCACTTCGTTGTGTAGTTATTTTGACTTTAATATAGTTGTAATGAATGACAAAATAGTTATTATTAAAAAATTGTGAGAAATAAAATGGAAAAGTAAAAATTCTCTCTTCAAGATCCTTCGTATATGTGGTCCTTTGATTTAATATTTTCTAAATGAACAAATAACCATATGTATATATGACATTTGAAACATAACTTTGCATTCATGCGTTTTCATTTTATTTCTTCTCCAAGTTAGGTTGCATAGCCCATCTTAGTCAAGTTAAACCTACAAATATAATTACGAACAATAAATTTGATCGTAAAAACATCACGATTGCCTTTTAACATTTTACTTCTTTTTCATCTAAACCAATTACCTTACCGTTGTTCTTAGTTTTCCCATTATTTTTTTACATTAAATTTTTTATTTTTAAAAACCCACTTTAAGAAAATAACGTATACCTCTCTTGACAATAACTTAAAATTTTCATCTAAGTTGAATTATACGCTTGATTAGTTCAAAAAAGTTTATACTTTCAATTAACACAAATATAACAATTAGATTTAAAATATTAACATATGTTGCAACATTTTTAAAAAATTATAAATATAGCAAAATCCGTCAAAGTCTATCAATAATAGAAGTTTATTACTGATAGATCATGTTGTAAATATTAGTCTATCACTTAAGAGTTTGCTATATTTTCAATTTTTTAAAAATATTACTATATACTTAATTATTATTTCTAAAATTATTACCGTTACCTCTTTCAATTATGTCCCTTGAATTGAATAGGGTTAGTATTTAATCTATAATAATCTCACAATTCTCAATTTTACCTCACAAAATCTTGTTAACAAACCCAATAAATCGGGATAGCTAAAACATATCACTCTTCCTTTATATCATCTTCTTAATCACTTTTATTGTTTTCTTCATCTACGTTAACTCACCAAGTTAGATTTTTTTTTTTCTATTTGAGTTTCTTCTTTATTAATTGTTCCCATTTTTCTTTTTATCGTAACAATATTTTAAATATTTTCAATGTAGATTCTTTGTTTATTATTTTGTCGATTTTTCATTTGATAATGGTTTTGACATTTTATTGAATAAAAATGGTTTTGACATTTTATTTTTTTATTCAATAAGTAAATTTGTTTTAATGAAATAACATATTCTTCAAATTATGTGCAATTAATATGGTTAGTGGATATGAAAGAAATTCATAATAATTAATATAATTCGTCTGCAATAAATAAGACCAAGACAATAAAATATAATAATTTTTTCTCATTTCATGAGGCTATCCAAACAAGAGATTTTAATTCAAATGATTTTAAATCACTTTGATTCTAAAGACACACGTAAGAATTTAAAATCATTTCCTGCACTTAAAATTCAATCATTTAAAATCATTTTTATCTAAATCCTAATGCCAAACAAAGCATTAAAGTTTAAAGTTCAAGAAGGTAAATGAAAATTTTGAATGGAAGGATTAAATCGGTATATGATACTAAAAGAGTATAGACTGAATTTATAAACTGGAACCAAAACATTTGGCTTTCAATATATATAATAAATTGGATAGAGAAGCCAAACTTTGGAAAATATATATTTGTAATATCTTTAAAATCGATCAAAGCCCTATTTCTCCAACCACTTTTTTTATTATTATTTTTTATTTCATTTATTATATTTCCCTCTTTTTCCTGTTTTCTGTTTTCTCTCAAATTCTACAATTTTATCCTCAATATTAAAAATTGTGATTAAATAAAAATTGTCAGCTCCTCTGTTTTTCTTTATATGATACGAACCAAATTGGACTCGGGAAGGAAAGGAAAAGAAGAATTTTAAAAAAAAAAAAAAAAAAAGTGATTGCGAAATTATGAAGTCCACGGTAAGATTGCTACACTAGCATCACTAGATCATATGCCTAACACTGGGGCCCATGTGATGAGAAATCAGGTACTCATCACAACCGTTCGTTACTCCGAAAATTGCACCCTGATTTATGAACTGTTGCTGTTGCGCAATTTGAAGCTCCTTCTGCCTTCTCAGCTCCAAAACTTTCCGGTGAGAATTCGAGTGTTTCGCCGAAATGAACGTCGGACTCGCTGCCGGACGATACTCCGGGACTAACCGTCCGGACTTGTACCGGACGCCACAAGCGTTGCAGAGTGTTTTAGGGCCCATAGGTCCAGTCCGCCATTGAGGAGTCTTCTCCGCCTGACAATGCAGGCATTTCCGGCCGGAGGAATCTCCATTCGAAGCATCTTTCTTCTTCGAAGAAGATGATTTCGGCGGTTTAGGATCGGCTGGAGAGAGTAGATGGAGGAGGCGTGTGGTCCAGTCACAAGGAGCGGTTCGCGATCGCTTGCTTCGAGCTTTGCAAGGGAGCGGCGTTTCGGCTGGAAAACGCAGCGAATTATTCGAGGAATCGGAGGGAATTGATACGGAAGGCGGTAATGCCGAGGAAGATGAAGTTTCTGGAGTTTGAGGCTTGGAAATTGAATGACTACTAGAGAGATAATTAAGCACTTGAAGATCTTTCCCTTCCGTGGAGAAAGAATCTTCAACGAAGTTCGAGAGCCATTCGAGTTCCGCTAAATCATCGCACTGTAAACATAGAATCCAGAAATTGAATCAGAATCGAACTAATCTGTCTTCAAATTGTTTTAATTCTCGCAACGAATTTCAGATTGTTTTAATTCTCGCAACGAATTTCAAATTTCAGTGTTCAATCAACCGAATTGAAGTTCTGAATAACAGTAGAAATTCAAATGTGAAACATTACCGGAACGCAAAGGTCCCCGGAGAATTGAGACTCGTCGAAACTCCGAGAGCCGATATTTCCATGGAAATGATGATGATCACCACTAGAGACAGAGGAATTACAGCTATCAACTGCAGTAACGGTTGAGGAAACCGTCGAACTTCCCGCCACATTATCGAAGAAACCGTCTGTCATTATCGTATCTTCATTAGAAAAGTCGAGTAGGTCATCGATGGTGAAATGCTCCGCAGCCTTCGTCATCTCCGGCGAAAACTCTCCCACTCCACCATCGAAATATCCACCGATCAGAAATTTGTTCACCTCCATGACCACACCAAAACCAAAATTCTCTCTCTCACACACACAAACTCAAAACAAAAATCTCGTTGTTCGAGAGAGAGAGAAGCAAGTAAAATTGCAGAAGGATTAGTGAGAAAAGAGATGGAAGAAAAGAAAATGTGTTCGATGGAGAATGGGGGAAGATGGGGAAGAGGGGGATTTTGAGGACCAAACCCAAGGGCAGAAATGGAAAACAGCCTTTTTTTTCTAAAAAAAAAAAAAAAAAGGAATGAGCATCTCCCTGCATGCAGAGGGAGATGAATATAATAATGAGGAAGTGACTTGCAAGTTCTGTAAAGTTGTTTCCAATTTAAACTCTCCTTCTTTTTTTTTTTTTTTCCGTCCAAAATATACCATTTTATTTTTTAACTCTGACCATAACACCCTTCCTTTTACTTCAAATTTAACCTCTTTACCACCAGTAATCCCAACTCCAGTTTTTTCCGTCGTCAATCGCTTCCAGAGACAATATAGTAATTTTCACAAAAAAATTAAAAAAATCCATTAATTAATTACAGACATTAATCTTCTACTTACTATGATAAAAATTTCAACACCTAAATAATCCATCTTGCAGGTTTTGTCGCTGTGATTCGTCCAATAATGTCCAAAATTACAGCCGGATTTTTCTGCCTAAGCTAATAATATTTTTTCCCCCATTGGGACGTGTGCTTTTTCTTTTTTTAAAAAAAAAAAAACTTAAATTTGTTTTTAATATAATAATAATTATTATTATTATTTCTATCATAACCCTTTATTATATTCTTCTTCCCACGTTAAAGCACGACGCTTACAGCTCGACTTCATCAAACATTAAAACGCTATCTCTCTTTTAATCTCTCACCCCCAATTTCAATTCTAATCTCTTCTCTGTGTTCTGATATTTTGAATAAATAAGATAACTACATCTTAGATTTTTCAAGAATATGTGCACTGCACTTACTTCATATCTACTTTTTTTGGTTTTCCAAATTTTAAACATATATGTGTTTTGTCCTAATTTTTCAAAACTCAGCTTTTTAGTCCTCTAATTTTTAACAATATATTTTTTTATAAAAAAATTAAATATTTCTTTTTTATTATTTTAAGTAAGATTTAAAAAAATTACTTGAGACTTTTTAAACTCATTCTTATAAGTTTTGAGATTAAAAATGTATATTTTAAAAATTGAATCATCAAGTGTGCCTATTCTCATAAATTAGGAAATTAGAAGTTATATTTTGAAAATTTACTGAGCAAATGTAACTATTTCTCAATAATTCCATACTATAAAGATAAATAAAATTATTCTAATATCCTAATAATTCTAAATATTCGACCTTAATTATCATTATCAATTATACGAGTTGGTGTGACTTTGTGTAGTGTTTATATACTTTTTTGGAGGGAAAACAAAAGATGCCATTAATGGTTGTAAAAATATTGTGGAGTAAATTGAGGACATGGACACTGATCCCAAAACTGGATAAGGTTGTTTAGTTAGTATTCAGCTTGGTTAAAATATGTATTAAATCGTTTGATTTAATCATTACACTGTTCAAAAATAAAGTTAGAAAATACTTTTGTTTATTGTAAATCCCCATTTACTTCAATTTTAGTAGCTAACATTTTCTTTTGGGGGTGGATTCTTCTTTTTCAAAATAATTGTCTACTTTGAATTTTGTAATAGTTCAATTTTAACACGTATGGTATTTTAAATCGATAAATTATGAATAAAAATTATCAAATACAAAAGTGAATATAGCTCAAACAACATATGATAATGTGCTCTTGAAACTAAGGAATTTGTAGTGTGAATCTCTCTGCCCTCGTACTTGAAGAAAGAAAAAAAATAAAACCACCAAATGTGCATACAACTTACACAAATTAAATTATTACAAAATTAAGAGCACAAAAATCTACATTTTGGATTTGTCTTTAGATATTTTTTATCTTTGTTAAATGAGTTGTAAAAAAAAGATAGATACTACCAATAATGCACCTAAATGTTGTTATTTTTACCGTATAGGTGGCTAATCTATTAATATATGTATTAGCTAAATTATGAATAAGGTAAATATGTAAGTGAGTACGTAATAAAGCCTATGAACTAACATTGTTGCTTGAGTGAAAGGGGAAGGACTAAAAACTATTTATAAAAGAATAATAAAAGAAGCTAAAGATACTACTTGAATATTGCTTCTTCTTTTTTTTTTTCGTGTAAGCTTTATTTATTTTTTTTCTTTGGAATTAATTTAAAAGAAAGGGTGGGGTCCATGGAGCACGTGACAAAGGTGGGGTTGTGTCAGGAGCATGTGAGAGGGTTCTCAAGGTTTTTGGTTTGTAAAAGCCAGCCCATTGGTCCCTAATGGCTGGTCAAATTCCACGTGGCCGGAATCTGTTGCCCGCAAAGACCGTCGTTTCCTTCATGTTTCGTCGCACGTGCTTTGTCTTAACGTGTGCAAACAGTGACACCCTCGCACGTGCACTCGCTCACGTGCATTGCACGGACCTTATTTATTGGGATGCTTCCTCTTGCTTCTTCACAACTTTACCGTGGCCTAAACTCTCTATTTCTGTCTTTGATTAATTACTCGTGTCAATTTAGTCTTCCAAATGTATTTTTTATGCATGAATCAATCGTGGCCAAATACTAAAATATGTACCTTTATTTTTTTGGGAATTGAGTCGTTTAGCAATGGTATTAAGACTTTGGAAATTTTGATATTACTTAAGTAGCTTAGCACTCATAAATATTTAATCAGATTTTGAAATAGATTATCTTATCTTGAATTAATACGCTTTTGACTTTATTTTTATTTAAATATTACTTGTTCATTAACATTTAGTTTTTTTTACTATTATTTTAAGTTTACAGTTTCCAAATTCATTCATTTTAATAAAATTTATCATAGGAAGTTTGAATGCATAATAATTTCTAAGTAGTCATTAGGGGTGCAGACAGAAATCTAGAAATTTGCCTAAATTGGAAGAAATAGACATCTAATCATTCCAATTCAATATCATTGATTGGCTACAGTTTTAAGGATTTGATTTCTCAAAAGTGGGGCATAAAAGACCATCCAAATAACCCTCGAATAAATGAGTATAACTCAACTAACATACAATATCATATTGACCGATGTTACTCGTGAAAGATAAAGAAAAACTTGGTTACAAAAACCATAGGTTAGGCCAGTTTGAAGCTTGGACCTAATAAAATTTATTTCCACCACTCCCTATTCTATAAATAAATCAAATGTATACAAAGATTTAATCAAACTTATATGAACATTGAGCAATCTCGTGCTTCTTCAGTTCTTTTAAAAGTATGTTGGCCTTGATGTACATATACAATACTTCACTCGACAAAATCAACTTTCTTTTCCGGTGGCACACTTCTATGACGGTATGTGATATTAACATCACCCATTTTCTAGATGTATATAAATCATTTAGCTTTTTGTTCTTAAAAAGTGAACTTATTTCTTGTCGGTTGTTTAGCATAGTTCTAATCTATTAAGGGAGAGAGTTAAATTGAGTCAATTTTCGGAAAAAAAATAATAATAATAACTCTTTTTAGCCATCCAACCTAAAATTTGAAATGATCAAATGTATATAACTAATCAACAAACTCGGGTAGGAAATTAGTATTCAAAAATATTAATTTTTAAAAATTTAAAACAAATAACAATTTTTTTTTTTTTTTTTGAAAACTAAGCTTATTTTCTCTATAGTATATTTTAACAATGATTTGGATATTTCTTTGAATTCTTAACGAAATTTCAAAAATAAAAACAACATTTTAGAAGTTAATTTTTTTAGTTTCCAAATTTTGCTTGATTTGTTATATTATTGGTAGAACGTAGATAACAAAGTAAGAAATAATTATCTCAAGCTTATTAGTGGATCGAAATTTGACTTTTTCTATTTTTATAAGATAGGTTTAATTTTCAAAAACAAAATGGCTACTAGGGGACCAAAGTAATTATCTTAAGCTTCAACATAATTTTCATATACATTATAAGGCCAAAATACCAAGGAAGTTTAGAAAAAAATTATTTACACTCTATTTAATGTCTCGAGCATTGTCAAATAACTAACACGTCGATCAACAATTTGACCTGTCAAGTGTTATAAATAGGCCATGTCGATATCATATCATTGGCGAAGTTTTGCATATAAAGTATAAACCCGGCCTCATAAAAATGTCAAACATTACAAAGTTATTTGCTCCATGCATGCAACAGATTACATTTTCATCAAACTAACCTCTCCTAGACGCGATATGAATATAAGTTTAAGTAGAAGATTACTCACACATGCAATGCACCGTTTCAAAGGCTGCTACTGACCTGGCTCAAGTTGAATAGACCTGTGTCCAAAAAGTTGGATATGCAATCGGCAGTAAAGGAAGTATGCATGATTGAATGGAGAAGAAAACAGAAGTTCCTTTCAGAATCTTTATTAACTTTTCATGTCGCCAGAAACAAGGTTCCCACTAACCTTCTGCCAGCTTCAGTAATTAGCTACAACCCATAATCGAATAAGCAATCACCCGCAACCATAAATTCTAACCTAATGTCTCGCCTCGTATCATAACTATATGGCTTTTGAAAATTAAACTTGTTTCTTGGAAAAAGATATATGAAATCAAAGAAAATCATATGTGGGATATAGTGTCTAGAAGGCTAATTTCTAAAAACTAAATAATTATAGAAAAAAGGCATTAAACTAGTGATCCACAAACCACCATCATAGATCTAGTTCGTTTTGCACTCTCAAGTTTCCACTATTCTCACAAAACAACCCAATTGTATTTTATTGTTAAAAGAAAATCATAAACTATATAATTCCCGACTAGATGAGTATCCTAATTCCTAGCTTGAACTCATTTCCTCCAATTTTTGGCCAACCCAGGGTGGTGGGTCTGCTAATCTTCTATTGAAGCTCCCTACCACATCACAGCCAACTGATAGTAAGGGAAAAAGGGAGGGAGGGACTACTAAGTACTTACCAGAGTTCCTTTCAAGCGAAGTAAATGCCAGAGCTAAAAAAATGATCAAAGTGGATCGGTGGTCGAGAACAAATCAATTATATATATATATATATATATATATTCCGAAAGAAACAAGATATCTCTCGTGTACCAAGCAGATTTTGAAGTCTAAAACCAGAAGCACTGCAAAAATTAAAAAACTAGATCTATGGCTCTACCGTTGTTACCTGTTGCCAGTCCCCATCAACAGATTCTTTCCACAAAGTCACACTGTTGTTCCCATCCGCCACAGCCAAGATGTTTCCAGTTAAAGACCATGAGACCCTCCAGACAGCAGTTTGGAAATCATTCAATATCTTTCCTTCCCATTGATCCCCTTCCCTGGCTACAGTCCATATGATAACTTTTCCATCCTGAGAAGCACTTGCAATAGTAGATTTTGGTAGCCCGAGGTTCGGCGCCCATGCAACATCCCTAACCCAATCACTATGCATCTGAAGTGCAGGGAAACAGTCCATCTTCCAAATTCCATTATACGGTTTCCAAACCTTCACTGTATTATCACAACCACCAGAGCAAAGCTTTAGAACAGGATCAACCAAGCCAGAACCAACAAGAGCACCTGGCGCAGATGAAGGGGCCCATGAGACCGATGTAACACCAAGAGGGTGAGCTTGGTCAATCTTTGATGTATCCCAACCACCATCCTGCCTTGCAGTGAATACTGAAATATTCCCATCAGAGGAACCACATGCCAAACACAGACCCAATTCATGAGGAGCCCAAGCGATGGAATTAACCGAGGATTTATGATCGTCGAAAACATGGGCTTGAGTCCACTCGTTCTGATTACCCTCCTTCCATATAATCACACGTCCATCATAAGAACATGAAGCCAGCAACGACCCAAATTTCGGGTGCGCCCAAGCAGCCTGCCAAACTGGCCCTTGGTGACCCGTAAGCGTGGCTAGATGCTGAGAAGCTGAGTTACTGACTCCAATTATCTTAATGGTCTGATCAGATGAAACTGTTGCAAGACGCTTGCCATAATAATCCATCGCAACATCATGGACGGTGTCCTGGTGACCACTATCTATCTTCTGAGCAGGCATTTCTCTAATACCGATATGACTTAGTCTTCAGCTATGCGAACACCGGGATCAATTTGAATGTCGAGCCTTTCTCTAACTATCCCCGGGGAGCAGATACAATTCGTATTACACTTCAATCTATCAGATTGCAGAGGGGGACAGAAATTAAGAAAACAAAAAATAATAAAAAATAATAATAACAGCAATTGAAAGCATGAGAAAATTTCTAATCAAACGTCGTAAATGATGTGAACAACCCACTCAAAAAGAAAATTGGTAATGGTAATCAGGTCTCGCAACATTTATAGATCTTAGTTCTGAGTTTCAGAGTGACATGATTCGAAATAGATGGATCAGGTGAATGGAACTGTAAGAAATTAACGACACACTGACAAAGAACCAAACCTCTGAGCAATTACTGAAAAATTTACGGATCGAAAGACAAGACCCGAAACCCTAGAACAAAAAATTAAGAGCTCCGAAGTGAGGAGAAGAGAAAAGGAGCAAACCACGGATGCGAAGAAGATGGAGCGTTCAATTTCAGGGAGAACAGGTCGCTATCTGCACTTGCGACAAATGAGGTGGGGAAGATGAAGAGCGCAGAATTGATCTACCAAGAAACTATATAAGTGGGCCTAAATCGTGGAGGACGATATTGGGCTTGCCCCATGTATTTGGGCTATAACATGAATATCCTCCATTCAGCGGTCTGCTTCCAAAAACAAATCAAGAACTACACAAAATTGACTATACCCACCATGAAGTTGAGAGTTTGTAAATACTTTTATGTTTTGTAAATTTCAAGAGTTGATAAATAATTTTATTAAACTTTATTTTATCGTCAAGTAATAGTGAAGGGGACATTTGGGATGCTAAGTTTGATATTATATTTGGTGGTTATTATATCCAGTAAATTATAATAGTCAATAAATTATAATAAGTATTTGAGGTGCAAGGTATTATAGTATTAGTTATAATAGTCTTTGTTTGAGTAGAAAAATAGTAAACATTGTAGAAAAAAAATATCATGGACGAAAACAGTAAATACCGAGGGTTTGAAAATTAGTATTTATCATACATAAATGCATGTTATAAATAGTTGTACAAACCTCTATTAAAGTTGGTGCAAGGAACATGGAGTTTGCATATCAACGGGCTCTACGAACTTCTAGTTGGTGTCACTTAAAACATCTACATCTGTGATTATGTGGTGATTCATAAATAGTTAAAATGGTTCGGTGAAAATTCCCAATAAAGAAAAAAAATAACTTTTGTATTAAAATGGTATGGTGAAAATTCCCAATAAAGCAAAAAAAATAACTTTTGTATCAATTTGACATAATGTAGGTTAAAGAAAGTATGGTTATGGTTAGCTTATAGAGGCTTTATAGGCTCATTGTTCCAATTTGATTTGTAGTAATCTGAAAAGTTAAAAGTATACCATTTTGTATGGGTTTTTTGTACGGAACAGTCATTGAGAGATCAAAATGAAATTTGGCCTCACTTTTTTAAATTAAGGTTTGTTGGCTTTCTGCTTACATCATGTAAAAATACTCAAATACCCTCCCTTTAATTTCTCAACCCTCGTCCCCCAATTTTCTCAACTGTTTCTCAACCTCCCTTAATTTATTAACTCACAGCCTCTTTCTCAATCTCCCTTTTTCTCAACACAGCGTGAAGGAGTAAAATAAGAGGGAAGAAGAACGTAAAAAAAACAAGAGAGAGAATAACCTAAAAAAACAACAAGAGATAAAAAAACAAGAGAGAGAAGAACGTAAAAAAACAAGAGAGAGAATAAAACAAGGAAGATTGCGTACAAAAAGAAAAAGAACACGCTACTCGCTCCTCACACTACACGTTCATCATAATTTGAAAGCTAAGTTCATTCCATTATCTTTACGCTACACGCTACTCGCTCTTCACACAACACGTTGATCATAATTTGAAAGCTAAGTTCCTTTCATTCTCTTTACGCTATACGCTTCTCGCTCTTCACGCTACACGCTAGTCGCTCTTCACGCTACACGTTACTTTCTACTCATGCTACACGCTTATCACAGTTTGAAAGCTAAGTTCCTTCCATTTGCTTTTGTAAACTTCATACACTTGATCCTCAACACACGCACGTTACTCGGTTATTTAGATTTGTGTTGGGTTCGATCAATTTCATCTAATCTGCAAACCTCCCCATTTTATTGATGGAAAAATTAATGAAAAAAATTTCAATTTAAAAAATCACTTGCAGACCTCAACGACCGTCTTTGTGAACTTCAACAACCTCCCTTCAACAAACTTCCCAGATTTGTGGACTCCAACAATCTCTCTTCAGATTTTCGTTGGGTTTCCTTTTTAATTAATGTGGATGGCAAAAAAATTAAAAATTGTCGTCCAAGAGGGGAGAGGAACTTGAAAAAGTTGGAGAAGATCGTGGGAATTGTGAGGTAGGTTTGAGAAATTAAAGGATAGAAGTGAAGAGGATATTTGAGTAATTTTACAACATGATGAGGTAAAAATCATTGGTTTTAAAAAGTTAGACCCAATTTAATTTTCTCCTCTCAAACTGACCCATCCGTGCAAAAAACTCATTTTGTATGTGTTATTAGTTCAAATTTCATTTGCATATATTTAAACATGTGGTGGATGGTAAAGTTTTATGTTATAATAATTGGTGATCATATGGAAAGTTGGGTGGGAAAGTAAAGTCACACACAAGTTTCTAATTCATCAACTTATAAGTCTTTTCTATTTTTAAACGAATTAATTCGTCATGAAAAAACTTCTCTAAGCTCGTCAAACATTACAAAACATGCTCCAATTAGTGTAATAGCATGAGTATCATGGAAGACATATTCCTCACTCGTAAAATTTCAATCAGAAATCCAATTCCAGTGTTTTTTTTTCTTTAATTTCGTACACACATGCTATTTACAAACATTAAATGCACACATAATTTTTTATATATATATATTTGACAAATTCCCAAATTTCTTTAAAAATCTCAACTATTAAGGTAACTCTCCCAAAATTATAAAGTCGGTGATGAAAATTTAAAAAGTTGTGGTATTAATCTTGAGAATACATTAAAATACGATACATTTTCAGTTAGATTTATTTTTTGAAATAAAAATATTAAGAGGGATCTTGCAAAAATGAAATTGATTTTCTATTCAAATATTAAAGGTAAATGTTTTTTCAAATGCCAAATTTTGAACTAAGGCCTCTGTATGATCTCAAGCCGCTCCTGTGTTGATTATCGCTCATATTTGTTGAGAGAGATAGAGAGAGAGAGGGAGGGAGACGGTGGAAATTGGCCTCCTCCCACTCCCACCACGGTCCACGGCAGCACCAAGGAGATTGATGCCACGTCATCATGGCGCTAGACAAATGAAAAAGGTCCCACAAAAACACATTGTTGAAGTAATATGGGCAAAAAATGGAGCCCAGCGATATCCTGTCAGGTCATGCCATGGCTGTCCAGTGTCCACTACCACACCCTGGCTGGGCCCCATCTCTCTCACTCCCATGTCACGTGGCTGGCCCCACGTGCTTGTATTGACCATCCATGCCCATCTCTATCGCCCATTCTTATGCTCTTATGGACCTCATTAAATATGAGCCGTCAAATATTTCTTACCGTACTTGTCAGCCTGATCGGACACCTTCAATTATTGCACCACCATGTTTCTCTATGCTCCTCCCCCTATCTGATCATCCATTTTTTCTTTTTAATTTCTCTTCAATGGATTAAAGCCCAAACTAGACCTAGCAATATTTATCTATACTGCTTAAGAGAGGTTAAGAAGGAGAAACAGTCGTTTTCCTCTTTTATCCTTTTTATTGATTGGTTATTGGGATATATATTGTAATTTACAATTAAATTATTAAATAAATAAAGTATAAAAAAAAAAAAAAAGTAAAATGCACTTTTGGTCCCTTTTGAGGTTGACGTCTATTTGCTCAAATTTCAAAACAAACACTCTAAATCTCAATTCAAGTACATTAGTTATCTTGACTACTAAGTAAAAAAAGTTAAAATTAACATATAATAATAATAATAACATGGTAATAATCGTACTAAAAAAGGACAAATAAAGAGGAGATGGAGAATGGGACAGGACTAACTTTTGAGGGGGTATTTGGGATAAAAAAGTCGAATAATGAATAGTAAAGAGTTATGAAGACCCTAAAGTTGTAAACTCGTGAGGCGTATAAAGAGTTGATAAGATATATAATTAATGTCTTTTAGTGGGGAGATCCATTAACTATTTAGATTAAACAATAAGTGAAGTTCACAACTCTACTGTCATACTCCTACTCCTTGGGTCAAACACACCTTCAAGGACCTTTTGTTTTATTAGAAATCTAGAGAACTAGAATCTTATATGCTGAAATTATAGATGTATGACATTATTAGATCACCATGTTTGTTTTGTATGAATGTTTTATAGATATTTGGAAATATTTTGATTAATGTGTTTGCTTCGTAGAATTTCTCATTCGATAATTTCTTAAATTTACATAACGTTTCAAAAATGTCATTGTGTCTATTTATTAATTTATAATTAATTTGATATAATTTGAACTTGTGTAACATGTTTGTTTTTATCAAATTGGATTTATTTTTATCTTTCTTTCTATATATATATATATATAATCATTTTTTTGTTATATTGTAATTTTTATTATTTTTAACTAGATATAAAAACCCATGTTTCAAAAGGCAAACAAAACTCTTCAGATTTCCTCTACCGAAAATGAACGTCCCTATTTTGTTTTTCTCTCTATTTTCTACACCATACTTGGATTTTTAAATGGTTTATTTTTAAATTTGAATTCTAGTATGAATTTCATAAAAATTTAAATTTACCATTGGACTATTCCTTGAAAATAACCTTTATGTTTGATGAAATAAGCTTGGGCCAATGGGGTTACGAAAAAACAGAAGTAAAAAAGAAAGGGATGTTGTCTTATATTGGAAAATTAGGTATTGTCACGAATGTAGGCATATAAAGACATACAGCGAAATTTCCAAATTATGGTTGTGGGGGAAGTAGGATCTTCTCTAAAGTCTGCCATTAACTTTCAATCACATAATTGTCCTCACCTGAAAAATAAATTAACCAATTCTTTTTATTACCCTTCCGTTTGAAAAATTAACCATTTTAAAAATGTTTTCTTTACTTAATTCAAGTCCATCATTTTTTTTTCTAAATTTATTATTTGACGCTCTTTTTCGGATAATTTAGAAAAATAGTTTTTTGTAAGCTTATTTCTGTCCATTTTATTTACTTCTTCACCGAGTGTATTTCTGAATTTAAAAGTCGTGTAAATCTTGAGAAGCAATTGACAATCACAATTTAACACTCATGTTATTGAATTTGATTTTCAAGACATTAAGATTTATACAGCACAACAATTTAAAAGTAAATATTCATTTCTTTATCATCAAAGTTAGCGTATTTAGATTAATTTAAAATAATTACCCTATTACAATTAATTATCTTTTCCTAATTTTTCATTGCTACTAAAAAATCACTTCAAATCATGTTTCTACAACGTCAACCAATTAAAACTTGAAGCTAACTTAGCTAAAAGTCTTAAATATTATAATCTATCGATCAAATGCAAACTAAACTTAACAGTTAGAGTAAAAACTTAACATTCTAAAATTCATTCACAAATAATGAAAATTAAATTCAAAATCCGTTAAAAAAATACACATTTCTCTCCATAAAAATAAATTTTATTAAAAAAATTGTTTTATTCCTTAATTAAGAACTCGGATCCAACTATTCAATCCAGCAGCGAAAGCTCAGTTTGTTTCTTAATATAATTAAAAACTCTAAATTAAAACAAAAGACATTAAAATATATTCAAAATGTTATTTTGTATAATTGCCCGCAACAAATTATTTCTTCATTTAGTTGGTTCATTTTTTTACCATATCTTTGTAGAATAGCTCGCAACAAATTAATTTGATGAGACCAACTGTACTCGTTGTCAGTAATTTTTCTACACTAATTACATTAATTGGTTGAAATCGATGGTCGTGTAGCGAGCAATACGATAACATGCATCGAGTACATCGTTACTGAGTAGTTAAAAATGTATTTATTTTTTTCGTTAACTTGTGGAACGAGGGAGCGTGTGTTGAACATCGAGAATCGAGTAGATGTGAAATGAGTAGCGAGTGATCTTGAGATGTGCAGACCGAACTTAAGAATAATCCAATAACTTCACAAGATGCTGACATGACATAATCAAAAAATCATATTTCCTAATGAAAAATGAATCATTTATGGATATTACTATTTTAAATTAATGAAAAAGAGAAAAAAAAACTGGATTAAAGAAAAAAGACAAAGGACAGAAATGGTATTTTCCCCATCATCCATTATTGTGTCGCATGTCATGTCAAGTCATGTCATGTATGCGGGCTATGTTACGTTGATACGGCATCCGCAGTATGATGACCACGACCATCACCTTTTATAAAATTAAAATTAAAATCACCAAAAACTTAAAAACAAAAAAATACAATATAAAATGAAAATCGCATTTTATTATAAAATATAATAATAATAATAATAATAATAAATATATAATTTAAAAACCGAGACGCATGCAAGAGACCTCATCATGGTGTCCTCTGAGCCCCCACGCAAGCCCCCCTCGATTCGCCTTTTGTATTTTTCAAGCATCCTTTTTCGCGCCTCCAATTATTTTATTACCCCTAATATTTCCACTCATTTACGTTTTTGCCACTCTCACTCTCGACTTTTTATCTCTGTTTCCGTTGTGTTGCTTAAAGTCTTCACAATTGTTCCATGGACCAAAACACCCTTTAAACGCATTGTTAACTATGGAATGGTGTATAATTAATGAAAAAACTTGCTGAACCATCCAAGTCGCATCCAATTAAAAATTATCAAGTGACATTTATTTCAATAATTTTTCATAAAGCTAGAAAAAATATTAAAATAACAACTTAGGTTTCAAATATGTGTCTATATGTCTATATAGTTAAAAATTGTCTAGTAAATTTTTTTAACTCTGAATTCAAACCTTTTTAAATAATGATTCTATTAGATCTTAAATTGGCATCAGTCATTCAATGCTAGATCAAATAAATTAGTTATTTTTAAATAACAAGTTCTTAAAACCATGGATGAAATATCCAGGGTAAATCAAATGATTTAATATTAATATTTAACTATCCATAAATTTTTTCAAATATATATATATATATATATATATATATATATATATAATAAATGTTTGTAAAATATAAAAATGTCATCAATGTTAATTTAATTTGGGAGTAATAATAACTCAACTATTAAGCTAAATATACTTTTTTCACTCATAGAAAAATCTATTAATTGCGATATTTTATAATTAAATAGAATTGAAATAAGGATAGCAATATTTTAATCAAATACCCAAGGGAAAGTTCATTTGTAGGATTAGTTTTTTTTAAAGAGGGTTAAGAGGTTTGTTTTTTCAAGAAAATACCGCAGATACAGGGGGGTAATACAGGCAGTTTGAATGGAAAAACGTAGAGTTTGTTTACAAAAGGAAGTATGGGCATTTTGGTAATTATATGTCATCGAAATATTTAAAAATAAAGAAATAATAATAATAATAATTAAAAGAAACATGCTCCATTTTCCCCTGCACAGTGGAGGGAAAGCCTAAACTCGTTTCGAGCAGAGCCGAAAGTGACGAACCAATGGAAGCTCAGAGGTGAAACAAAATCCGCATGAAAACCAACAAAAAAATATTCACAGTAGCTCTCAATATACTCCTCTCTCTCTCTCATTTTCTCCATGGTTTCCACTGCCGTTCTTTCATCAAACCATACCAAGCTGAACCGTATGCTGTAGAAATCAGGTTCCACTCAGACCTCAAATCGATTCCTGTAGCTGGCCGCTTACCTTTTTCCTTTCTCTTACCAATACGCCTCCTATGGCGTTCCTTTTGAGTTTACTTGGTTCGTTCTGAATCCCCGCAAGATGTTTTGGAGATTCGGTGTGGTTCTAGCCAACCAGCACCATGAGGATCGGCGATGCATGGCGATGCCCGAAGCCTAAATGGGCGATCGTTTTGAGTATTACCTTCTTTAATCTTGGGTATCGTAGATTCTCAGTGATTTTGGTGGATTTTTGAGCGATGACCATACTGAATCTTTGTTGGGAATTGAAGAATTAGCTAATGGAGTATTTGGGTTTGAATCAGTTTGTTTCCCCCCGTCTATTTAGGGTTTTCTTAGTTATTTCCGTGCTCTGGGAATTCAGATCGTTTTAATTTTCTGAAGCTCAAGCTTGGGTTTGAAGCTCTGATCTCGATATATTAACTTATCCTTGTGTTTGGCGCTTGTCTCACTTTGACTCTACAAGGATAAGTGTTTTACGGTTCTGGATATCGTTATCTTTTTTATCTTTATCGCTGCGGGTAGTGGAATAGCCATTATTGTTACTAGGATTTTGCAGGAGGGTTGTAGATTGTGATAAAGTTGTGTGTGTGTGTGTGTGTTTTTTTCTCTTTTTGGGCTGTGCAAGGATTGCTCAAACTTTTTGCCCAATTTAGCAAAGAGGGTTGGTTCTGCTTCCATCGACTTCGTCAGAATTTCGAGTTAGAAATATAAGATGGCTATGTCCTGCAAGGATGGTAACAAACATGGTATCGACAACGGCAAATACGTTCGGTACACACCGGAGCAGGTTGAAGCCCTTGAACGGCTTTATCACGAATGTCCAAAACCCAGTTCCATTCGTCGTCAGCAGCTTATCAGAGAGTGCCCCATTCTCTCTAATATCGAGCCTAAGCAAATCAAAGTCTGGTTTCAAAATAGAAGGTATTCTTAGCTTAATTGAACTATATTTTACTTTACCTTAAGAGTTCGATTCAGTTGCTGTTTATTTTTAAATTTATGACCGTGGGTTTTAAGGTTTCCCCGTCCCTTTTGCTTTATTGGCACGGATAAATTCTATTTTATTCATTTCAGATATTTATGTCTTATGTGGTAGTTTCAACTTTTTCTTCTTCCTTTTTTGGGTAGCCACAATAAACCCATTTGATAATGGCAGAAGTTCATTTTGAAAAGATGAAAATGGGTTAGTTAGGGTATTAATTGCCTTTATTTCTTCCACTGCAAGATGTATTGCCATCCTTACCATAGTACATCTGTTAATGTTGTTTCTTCAGATGTCGTGAAAAACAGAGGAAAGAGGCTTCACGGCTACAAGCTGTGAACAGGAAGCTTACGGCTATGAATAAGCTTTTAATGGAGGAGAATGATAGGCTGCAGAAGCAGGTTTCGCAGCTGGTGTATGAGAATGGCTATTTCCGCCAGCATACTCAGAGTGTGAGTTTTGCCGTGGGCTGTTATAATAATGCCTTTCTCCATTTCCAATTCTTGAGTTTGAGATTTCCTGGAAAATATTTATTTTGCATGAATGAACACCAATATTAATGTAAAACCCACTCAACCCAAAGGAAGAAGACAAACGATACTTTATTTGATCCTCCTTCAATTTCTCTCTGTTTATTTATTTACTGTTGAGTAACACTAGCAATTGATTTGTGATGGAATTTCTTCAGACAACGCTTGGAGCTAAAGATACAAGTTGTGAGCCGGTGGTAACAAGCGGTCAACACAATTTGACATCTCAGCATCCTCCAAGGGATGCTAGCCCTGCAGGGTTAGTGGGCATTTGGTTGATGGGTCCTTTTCTAATATCGTAATCTGTGACCACATTGCTCCGTGTTTGCAGATGATTAATTTATTTTCCGTATCTTTTCAGACTTTTGTCCATTGCAGAAGAGACTTTAACAGAGTTTCTTTCAAAGGCCACTGGAACTGCCGTGGAGTGGGTCCAAATGCCTGGAATGAAGGTGTCGCTTTGCCCTCCTTTCTATTAATGTTAAATTATACTTGTCTGACAATTGATTTCGTTTTGCTAATATACGGTCAGTAAATAGTTTAAATTTACTGCAAATTCATTCAGTTTTTTTTTTTGAAATATCACATTCCCACATGTCAGACCCTTTTATCATTACTTTTGTTTGCTTTTGTTTGTTATTATTATTATTTTTTATTTCTTAAATTTTCGTTTTTCTTTTACTTGTTTGAAATATAGCTTGGTCTTGTTTTTTTAACAAGTTACTTTCTAAATGAGAATGGGCTAAATTGTAATCTTTGAAAGGGATAAAGCTCACCTTTTTAAGCACTTTTCTTGCTTCTTCCTTGTTCAGCCTGGTCCGGATTCCATTGGAATCGTTGCTATTTCTCATGGTTGCCCTGGTGTGGCTGCACGTGCCTGCGGCCTGGTGGGTCTAGAACCTACTAGAGTAAGTGCCATGACTATTAAATTTGAGTCAACAAGTTTAGGCTAGTGAGACTGTACAGATGACTAATATAACTCTCAGGTTGCTGAAATCCTCAAGGATCAGCCATCGTGGTTTCGCGATTGCCGAGCTGTGGATGTTCTAAATGTGCTGCCAACAGCTAATGGTGGAACCATTGAGCTGCTTTATATGCAGGTTACTGCTTACTTCTAAATGATTTTCATGCCTCTCCTTGGTTCTCAAGCATCTCAGGCACTCTGATATCTTTCCACTCCCTGGTTTTGTAGCTCTATGCGCCTACAACATTGGCGCCTGCACGAGACTTCTGGTTGTTGCGCTATACTTCTGTTTTGGAAGATGGTAGCCTTGTGGTATGTTATTTTGGATTGTTATGATACAACTTGCTTTCAAGTTTCAACTACATTATTCGTGTGGGTTGGACGTCTGAAATCTCTGGTGTTGATGTTCATAGATCTGTGAGAGATCACTTAAGAACACCCAGAATGGTCCAACCATGCCTCCAGTGCAGCATTTTGTTAGAGCAGAGATGTTGCCGAGTGGATATCTGATAAGACCATGTGAAGGAGGTGGTTCTATCATTCATATCGTTGATCATATGGATCTGGAGGTAGTATATACACTTGTATTCTTTTTTCTCAACCAGATCATCTCTTGAAGTCTACATAGCAAATGCTAATTTGAGTATACTCCATTTATTATTTAGCCATGGAGTGTTCCAGAAGTATTGCGCCCATTGTATGAATCATCCACTGTTCTTGCTCAAAAGATGACTATGGCGGTAAGATAACTTATGGATGTTGCTGTAGGATTTATAGTGCAGAACGCGTCATTACTTTCTTAAGTTTGAGAGAATTCAGTGACGAATTGTTTAATTGTTAGATTATTTGAATTGCCAAATATATTAATACATTGGGTTTCTATTTTTTATTCAGGCTCTTCGCCAGTTGAGGCAGATAGCTCATGAAGTTTCACAGTCAAATGTAACAGGCTGGGGTAGACGCCCTGCAGCTCTACGTTCACTTGGTCAGAGGCTTACCCGGTTAGTATACAACAATTGTTTCATATCTGTTTTACTTATGTAGCTTTATTGATTGCTTTAATGCTGCAAACCATGTAGGGGTTTTAATGAGGCACTTAATGGGTTTAATGACGAAGGGTGGTCTGTGATGGGAAATGATGGAATGGATGATGTAACTATTCTCGTGAATTCGTCTCCTGACAAGCTAATGGGATTGAACATTTCATTTGCAAATGAATTTTCTGCCATCAGCAATGCAGTTTTATGTGCTAGAGCATCGATGCTGTTGCAGGTAAAATTGTGTGTATGCACACTTCTTCCTCTTCTTCCCTTTATTTTTCTTTACTTGATAAAATGACAGGATGTGTTTCTTTGAAGTTTCTTGAATAGATATAATCTTCATCCTCACTTCCAGGCAGAAGTTCATTTGCTGTTAATTTCTTTCTTAATAACTCCTTCTGACGTATATATGCCATAGCAATCATCGGAAATTCATCCATTAGTTTTGAATTCTTATGCAATAGACTAGTTGCTTCAAAGTATTTCCTTTTGATTCATAATGATAAATCCACTTGAATATAATAATTTTTTTATGCTATTGCCAATTGTCTGTTTCACCTGCAATGTAACTACTGCAGAATGTGCCTCCTGCAATTCTACTGAGGTTTCTGCGGGAGCACAGGTCTGAATGGGCAGACAACAATATTGATGCTTATTCAGCTGCTGCTGTCAAGGTTGGGCCATGGAGCTTACCAGGTTCTAGAGTTGGAAGTTTTGGGAATCAAGTAATACTTCCTCTGGCTCATACCGTTGAGCACGAAGAGGTGAGTAAACATATTGCAGTGAATTATTTTTCTCTAGGCCATTGGCCTCTTTCTTGCTGTTAATATGACCAAATACGTTTTTCTGATCTCAGTTTCTAGAAGTGATTAAACTGGAAGGCATTGGCCATACTCCTGAGGATGCAATGATGCCTAGAGAAATGTTTCTACTGCAAGTAAGTCTTAAGCAATTGCTTATCTCATTTGCTAGCTTTTTGAACCTTGTGCTTTTAATTGATAATCTCTGGTTGGGTTGGTAACTTTGCGCATGACTAAAGCCCAAGCTTATTTAAAATGTATAAATAAAACTATAAAATTGGACAATAAGATATCAGTCCATTTGTCCTTCAAGAACTTGTTTTGATCCAACATCACTGTATCTTATTACCCCTTTATTTTTTACAACCCCAACTGATTTTTTCTCTAATTGTATCATTCTCCAAATCATTGAGGACTCGTACAAGATCTTTTACAGTGTTGTAGGATGAGCATTGTGTTTTGAGATTATGCTAGTTCTTGGTCCTTATCGTTGTTTTCTGTCCTGCTAGCTCTGCAGTGGAATGGATGAAAATGCTATTGGCACTTGTGCTGAACTAATATTTGCTCCAATCGATGCCTCTTTTGCTGATGACGCCCCTCTTTTGCCCTCGGGGTTTCGGATCATACCACTTGATTCTGGAAAGGTTTGTACAATTAAATTATTATACAATTATTCCTTCTCTTGGATGGGTTCCTTCGGATTGTTTTGCTTCTTTTCATTTAGGTAAGTGCGAGTTTATTAGCGGATCAAAGGAAATGTGGGGTGCTGTGCAATATAGAACATGAGCTTTCTTCTCTTCTATTATTGTTGTTGTAATTATTTTGATATTATTGAGTAAACGTTTCAGGAAGCATCCAGCCCAAATCGCACACTTGACCTTGCTTCTGCTCTTGAAATTGGCCCTGCTGGAAATAGAGCACCAAATGACTCTGTAAATTCTAGCTGTACAAGGTCTGTAATGACGATTGCATTTGAGTTTGCATTTGAGAGCCACATGCAAGAGCATGTGGCATCAATGGCTCGACAATATGTACGTAGTATTATATCATCGGTTCAGAGGGTTGCATTAGCTCTCTCACCTTCTCATTTAAGTTCACATACTGGACTACGATCTCCACTCGGTACTCCTGAAGCACAGACACTTGCTCGTTGGATCTGCAACAGTTATAGGTATAATTTAATTTCTTGTATGTATTTCCAATTCCATGTCTAGTTAAAAAGTTCCTCTTCATTTTTCTATGGGGATGGAATCGTTATTATTACTATTATTATTATTATTTTTAATTTTTATTTTATAAATAATGATCAAGTTTAAGAAAATGTCATTCTTCCTCAACCTGTGAATTCCAAAGTTTGCTCAAGGAAAACTTCAAATATGTGAATTGTTGGTTTGGGTGCTTACAGGTGCTACTTGGGGGTGGAGCTGTTAAAATCTGGAAATGAAGGAGGGGAGCTTGTCCTGAAAACATTGTGGCATCATTCGGATGCAATTATGTGCTGCTCTCTAAAGGTGTGTATACTACTGTATTGAAGCATCTTGTAGAAATAAATTTTACATCGAGCAAACGGCATTACATTTGATAAGAATAGTTTTAAAATATCAGGAAAATGGTTGCCGTTAGTCTCCGAACAGTATGCCTTTAGAGTTTCATTGATCTTAAAGAAGTTATTTTCTGAACAAAAAGCAAGGGAAAAAATGTCCTATTATTTCTGGTTAATCCATTTCAGTTCTTACATCTTATCTTTATATTGTAGTCGTATTTATGTGCAGCGCTTAATTTGTAAACTTTTGTAGTCTATGCAGGCATTGCCAGTGTTCACCTTTGCAAATCAGGCAGGCCTTGACATGCTTGAGACAACCTTAGTTGCACTTCAAGACATAACTTTGGAAAAGATATTTGATGACCATGGAAAAAAGACACTCTGCTCAGAATTTCCACAGATAATGCAACAGGTCCACCAATTTTACCATCCTCTTACAGTGGCAAATTTATCATATTTCAATAAAGATGAACCATATCAACGTTGAGAATAATATCTTTGTTTTTTTAGGGATTTGCTTGTCTTCAAGGAGGCATATGCCTTTCGAGCATGGGACGACCTGTCTCGTATGAAAGAGCTGTGGCTTGGAAGGTGCTGAATGAAGAGGAAAATGCACACTGCATCTGTTTTATGTTTGTGAACTGGTCCTTTGTCTGATGCTAAGGTTTCCCAAATGAAGTTGGAAGACTCGTTTAATGTTTTAGATGTTTTTTTATTAGTTATTTTGGTTATGTAAACTTTGGATCTCAGTAAGTGACAGATGGACAGAGACAATGAGTTGTGCTTCTCCTTCAGTACTATCAAATCTTTGTATTTAATGTGCTCAGTTTTCTTAGTTAGTTGCAGCTCCCCATTTGACAACAATAATCAAATAGACTCACTGGTCACACACAGTTCAACTGGTAAACATGACAAGTGAAAGTAATTATGAAGTACCAGATAAATAATGAAAGTTACAATTATAGTCTTAAAAACCATAGTTTAAGGGAGTCATTAATACTAATAACATATTTTATTTGAACAAGCTTCATATAGATACATGCTGTTAATAGGTTAGAAATGAAGGTGGCCTATAGCTGAATATGAAGCGTTTCTTCTACTAGCCAGATCTTCATGTCCAACCACTACTTGTTAATGCATATCAAAACAAATACCAAATTTAAGGTACTCTTTTACTGCAGGAAAAAAATAAATAAAAACCCATGAAAGGGAAGCAAAAATAGAAGAAACCCACCTAGAAAAAAATCACCTTTCAAGCCAGGTGATGAAACTAGGTGTTGAAGAAGATTTGAAAGACAGCAAGGGAAGTTAAACTGAAATTTTAGTGGCGGTTAAGATGGGGTATAGGAATAGAGGGAATAAAGGGCAGCTAAAGTTACTAAAATTAGATCTGAAGCAAATATGAATTAGTTTTGGAGTTTGAGATTGTTAAGATCCTCTGATCTTATGATCGCTGGAATGCAACTTGAGCTCCTAGCAATCCCACCTTTCTTTTGAACTGCAGCTTTGTCTCTAGGACTCAAAGACTTGGCTCGAAAACCATCTCTCCCATCCATCCTACTCTTCTTCAACATCTCTCTCATTGCCTCAGCCTGAAACAACACTGGATAAGCTCTCCCCAGTTTGTTAAACCTTACGCAAGCGCTCATGTGTGCGTTCAATGCCGCCTCTTTGCTCCCTCCGTGCTTCTCCAGTTCGCCTTCCACAGCCTCAGCGCAGAGCCCGCATATCCACTTCCCAAGGAACTTGTCTCGCATCCGATCGATGTACTCTTGTGTGTACTCCTCACACATTCCACAACACTCGCATCGTGCATCCTCGATCTCAGATATCGGTGGAAGTGCCCCTTGTTTGGTATCGGATGTTATCGCCAACTCCTTTCCCAATTCCATTGAAATGTCTGAGATTGTTCTTTGGAGGCCATTGGATGAAAGCCTTGGTTGCTTGGAAAAGTTGTTGCTCCTTGAAATAGCCTCGCCATGAGGTGCCATTTTTGACAAATGAAAGGAAGTGTTTGGTTTTCTTTTCGAAGAACTTGAAAACTTAAGAGTTGGATTTTTTGGGTGTTGATTGAAATCAGGAGTGTAATGGTTGTAGAAGTTAAGAGATGGGGTTTGGTGTTATTTATAATAGTTTGAGTTGGCATGAAGAAAGGAGTTCTGTGGATGAAAGCAGAGTCACATGTCAGTTATCAAAGTTAACGTGAAGAGTCATGAACATGCAGAAATCTTCGAGAGATTGATGTCTACTTGCTTGCCTTTTTGTTTGATTTAAATAAATTTATTACAATATAATTTCTTTTTGCATCATGAAAAACTCTCGTAATTTCAATTTACTATGATATTGTCTCTTTTGAATTTGGAGTCAAGAAGTTCAAGTCTTTAATTACTACTTATATATATA
>JBBPDJ010000001.1:18053866-18073568 GCA_037974625.1 Cucumis cinereus | reverse complement strand
ATATATATACAGATATAGATATATTGTAATTAATGTGTGAGTTTGGGTCACAATCATTAACATGCAATGCATATATGAGATGAAAGATTAAATAGAAAGGAAAATAGAAGATTGTTGGTTAACATTCATCTGAACTTGGTTTTCTGTGAAATTTAACTTTTCTTTTCTGTTGAAGCATCACAAGGGTCACCATTTTAAGTCATGTTCTCACAATGAAGTTGCTTTTTCAAATTAGTTGATCAATTAATGCAATGTTCCCAATTATTTTAATTTCTAACAAATTCATTAAAACCAAATATATTGTCAAAACTTATAAAAAACATTTTTACAATCAAACCTAGATACAACACAATATAAAATAATGGAGATATATAGCAAAAATTAGATCATAATCATAGAGCCGATTAACAATAAACACTCAATGACAATGCAATTCATTAAAAATGTTGTTATAAATTTAATTATTTATGTATTGTTTTTAGAGATTTATTTAAAATAAAATTTAGAAAAGAAAAAAGAAAAGCATTTGGTAGTTTAGAAGAAATGTTGTCCCTTTTTAAAAAAGGGAAGAGGGTAGGGTTTAAGGTTCACGAGTTTGGAGTCTTGAGCCACACACAAACTCAGCCCACTACTCTTTCACTTATATTGAGTGGAAGTGAGTGAGTTTCATCATCTTTCCCATTTTCCAACACCATTATTAATGACCATGAAAAAAAAAAAAAAAAAACTGCTAAAATATCTACAGAGAGTTGCAGCTTCACGAAAAGCAAATTAATAATTAATTAAGAGAGGCTGCTATTAAATGATTACCGAAATTAACCCTTTTTTTAGTAAATAAATAATTTTTTTTTTTTAAAAAAAAGTGACTTTTTCTTTTTCTTCCTTCACTAGTGGGTTTTTGAGGGAATTAATTAATGGGATTCATTTTTGAGCGATGAAAATGAGATGGGTTTTTGAAGCAAAGTGGGTTTTACATTTGGTAATGAGTTTCATTGTGTGAATAATGTGAATGTGTGTGTGTGTGTGTTTTTTTTTTTTTTTTAGATTTTAATATTTTTTGGCTTTGCCCTACGGTGTGCTTTTATTATTAATTGTTGATTCATTACATCTTCTGTTTCTGCCAAACATTGTTAAAAAGATGTTGAAATTGTACGAACTTTGGGTCTAACCAATTTAGTTGAAGTTGTTAGATATATGTTTGTGAGTGATTAGGGGGAAGAAACTTGTCTTAATCTCTCCAGAAGACTTTACTGCATTGAAAAAATAAATAATGCAATCAAGATAAGAAGTAGGATTAAGACTACCTTATCTTGAAATGATAGAAAACCAAAACTTGATTATAAATTTTTTTCCAGTAACATTCTAAAAATGAAGATAAGGGGCAAAAGAGAGAGAGAGAGAGAGAGAGAGAGAGAAAAATTGGTATTTATTAATTGAAAATTTTGTGATTATAAGGGAAGAAATGTGTCTATACAAACAGATGCCATTTTGTAAATGGATTTGTCTGTATGATGTGAAATTGGACGTACGATAAAATATAAATTCTACAAAGGTTTAAGGGCAAAATAAAGAGCGAAAGATTATTCTCATATAGCCTCTTTTATTAGAGTAGAAATCTATATTTGTAACACATCAAAAAATAAAGAATAATATGTATGATGTCCATGATACACAATATATTATTTAAGATCTCGTTGAAGATATGATCAAAATTGAATTAGGAATATGGGAAAAAGTAAACGAAATCTTTTTAAATGAACATAACATTAATATGAAATACCTTTCATATCACCAAAGTTAATAAAGAAGTTTAAAGTTGAGAACGATATTAATAAGAAGGGAATTAAATATTTTTAAAAATTTGAAATAACGGTAAAATTGGTTTAAAGTTAAAGCTCAAACATCAAAATGAAATAATTAAAAATCTAAGACAATGAAATATACAGTGGGCAGAGAACTTTCGTGCAAAAAACTTTTTTTATTTTTTTTATAGATTAATAATATGTCAATGTCCAATTAAAACAAATCACTTGCAAATATAATAATCTAACACAAAATATTGATAAATATAATATAATGTAAAAAAATTTATGGGTAAAACAAAATTTTGATCCAACTCTTGAATTTTATCATTGGTAGACACTCTTTTATTTATATATTTTGTTATATTTTCAATTATTTAATAACGTTACTGTATCTTTAATTATTATTTCTGAAGATGGCAAACATTGAATTACTCATTTATTTAGGCAAGTCCAAAGTCAAATTAGATGTTATTTGATTTGGTCCAAAGAAGTGCCCTGACGCTGTGATTTAGGTTGAAGGGCCCATATTGAGCCCATCAAATATTACTCTTTGGACTCGATTTGTTGAGTTATGGATCATCCAGTAAACGGAAGCAATTTTAGTTGGGCCTTCTAGTTTCCATTGTGGCCCATTACCTTTTTAAAAGTTAAACCTACTCCTTTCCCCATATATTACCAATAGTAGCAGCGCTATCAACATTTTGTTCACGTGCTCTATATTTCTTTCACACCGTCCAGCCAGGCTAAAAGACACGTGGTGTTTGAAAAACCCACACGTGTCAATTTACTTTACAGTTTTCATTAATTTGATCACTTGTGGGTTGTGTAAATCTTTAAGTACATACTAATTTTTGCACCCTTGGTTAACAAAGCAAAACACGATATTTCATTAATTTACTGGAGAGAAAACTTGAAAAAAAAAAAAAAAAAAGCTTTTATGCTTTTAAGTCGGTAAGAAAACTAGATAATATAAAAGAAATAAAAAAATTCTAAAATGTGTATTTATAAGGATAATGAAATCGAGTTTACCTTTCCTTCTAATGTAAGGATGTTATGGATATTTTCTAAGCAATATTACAAAATTTGGATTAGATATGATTAGTTAAATCCACTTTTATCTTATTAGGGGTTATATATCAGACATTAACATGTGAAACGTAATTAGGTTGAGGTCGACTGACCCAACATTTTTTCTAGACAAGCTTGGGTTTCAACCTTTAAGGCCTAATCATGTTTGGCCTTTTGCTATTGGGCCAATCTTAGAAGCTTGGCCTCGGTTAGACGGAGGCCGACTAGATTCATAAAGCCAATTTTGACCTACAAAAAAAACTTAAATTCACAATTGAAAATACATGATTAAATTGTGCATTTGAAAGTGTTACTACAAATTTTATTACAGGAATGCAATGTGGTTGACTTATTTTATTAGTTGTGCATCATGTCAAAGACATTGTCAAGAACATTGTACCATTTTTAAAGAACAATGTTACTGACGGAATGCATATTCTGCAGATTATCTTTTCAATATGTATCAATGTAATTTACAAATTTATGTATCTACCTTCCTTATTTTCTTGTAGAGAGTATTTATTCTCTCCTAAAAGATATTCTCAAAGCTATCCATATTTATATGGTGATTATTTTTTCATTTTTAGGATTAGTCGCCTTATTAGAAAAGTTTGTACATTAAACATTTTGAGCTTAATGATTGACTAAGCCTTAATTTTCATGTATGGTTATTGAGTATCTTTGTGTACCTCGTTGAGGTTAATTATTTTTTTTGTAACAATTGTGGAACTCAGACGAGATTGTTCATCTGATATTGTATTTAGGGGGAGCCTAAATATGGTGAAGGTGAGAGAATCTCACTCTTAGGAGGAGCCTAAGCATTTTGTATTAAGGATATCTTATAAAAAGCTTGAGGAAGCATTATTTTGAAGTGAGGGGATCTCAAACTGAAGGTGAAACTATATGTGAATCATTGAGAGAGAGTTTACTTTCTTTGTAATTGCTAAACTATTTACATAGTGAAGTTTTGTACTATTGACCACATTGCCCCTCGATTTTGTATCAAACTGGATCATCAATCTTTGTGTCTCTATATTTATGTTTGCTTTCGTGATTTTTCACTTATCATACATATGTTTTGACATCATACTTTCTAATATGTTCTGTGTTAGAACAACCTACTTTTAAAAGGTAAAGAGAACTTAGATTAAAATAATATTTTGACGAAGAAAAAAAGTTAGATGATAAATTATTATAAAGTGAGAGAGAGAGTGTGTGTGTGTGATTGGATGAAATTGCAATAATAAATAAATAACACAAATTGGTTAGTACACCGTACACCCACCAGAGTTTTCTTAACCCATAAGCCCAGCTCGTCCCCTCCCAAATTCCCCTTTAAATACCATCTCTACCATTCCCTTCTTTGTGTTGAAAAAAAAAATAAAAAAAAATCCAACAGTATCGAAGTCGAAATCAATTCAAAATTAGAGAACAAAAGATGGAGAGTAATGTTCCAGTGATAGCGAAAAAGGTTTGGAATTTGGTTCGAGTTGCTTATTTCCTTATCCGTAAAGGGATATCGAAGAGCAAGGTGAATATGCTGGACCTCAATCTGATGATGAAACGTGGCAAAATCGCAGGAAAAGCCATTAGCAATCTCATGTTTCAACACCACTATGGCCAGCACCACCAGCACGTTGCTCATCAACTCCCCTTCGACGTTGCTCCTGATGACTACGAATTCAGCTGCAGCAATACCCCCGCTTACCACTACTTTGGAAAACGACGCCGTAACAACCAAAACCACAACTCCTTTTTCGCCTGCGCTCACGCTCCTCAAACACTCGACGACGATGTCCCTACCCTTAATGCTCTTAAGGCCGTCGTCGATATCCTCAACAATAACAACAACTTTTCTCCGCCTATACCCGTCCGCCAGCTCAGGATAACCGACTCCCCCTTCCCTCTACAAGACCCTAACGCCGATCCATTAGTCGACAAAGCCGCCGATGAATTCATTTCCAGGTTTTATAAGGAGCTCAGCCTCCAAAAAACGCCCCAACATAATTGAACAATATTTCCGCTTTAACCCCCATCTCTCAACAATCTATCATTAATTATATATATATATATAGTTTTTTTTTTCTTTTCAATTCTGTGTGGCATTGTTGCTGTCGTTAACCACTACACATGTATTAGTTTCAGAAAAAAAAAATGGAAATAAAGAGACGACGAGTTGTTTGAATTTGCTAAATTTGTTCTATTTTGATTTTCCAAGTGTAATTGTTCATGAAATATAAGTTTATTTTTTATATTATTCACCATATTCATTCCAATCCCAGGTATATCCTGATGTCCATAACAATGCTTCCCAAAATTTTCCGATGGCCTAAGACACGACGATTTAAGTACTAAACCCTAAACCCTAAACCCTAAACTGTGATCAAGGTACATATTTGTTTTTAACTTTTATTTTTCTAAAAAATGATTTCGTTTTTTTAAAAAAAACAGTTACAGGTTGGTCGTTTTAAATAATTTCTTCTCATTTGTCATATCATATTTTCATCATCATGAATCACGACAAATTTTATTTTCTGATATTCCAAAAACAGTTATTAAAAAATAATGAAGTTAGAAGTACGAAAAAATATCTAGCAAAATGGATAAGTCCATATGTACGTAAAATTAATTAAGACGTTCTATTTTAGATGCATGAACTATTTGCGTCCCCTGGGTTTAGGTTTAATTTAAATAAAATATATTGCCTTTTGCTTATTTAATTATTTAATAATATATTTTCATTGGATTTATATATATAACTATATTTTCACACTTTTCTTAGATATAAGGTGTGAGCTTAGTACAACTGTTAATCGTATGAATTATCTTTTTCTAAGGTTAGAAATTCAAATTTTTATACCATCACAATTATTGTATTAAACAAAGTTATATTAACTTTATTAGTCAGTCTTTGTAGCTAGGTTATATTATTTATATAAGTGTGTTGAGTAAACTCACATTAGGGAAGGTAATGCAATTAAAAATCATTGTATTTAGTGAATTCATTTCGTATAATAGCTGGCACCTAATATTAAAAGCTGGATTTAGTTGAAATTTTTATAAGAATTTTAGGAATAGAATAGAGGCACGACAACTTGATTTATAACTTAAAAAATTGTCAACTTTTCTGAGTACAAAGTAGAACATATATATATATATATATATATACATATACATACGAATACATTCAAAACGAAATTAAAATGAATATAAAATACTTATGAGTAAAGTAAATTAAATTTTTTCCAGAAAAAATGAGAAGTAATTAAAGTAAGGAAATTTGTGGATGCATGCAATTCACATCAATATCCTCCGGGGGGGAAAAAGGCGGTTGAAGCTGTTTATTGAAAATTAAAAGAAAAGGAAATATATAATGAGCATAAACGTATGGGGAATTCAACAATGGAAAATGTTATTAATAAAAAAAAAATGGCTGTTTTTGGAGATAGAAAAAGAGACCTTTACAGCCTTACCACCACAGCTCCCACTAAGAAGCAAACAGTGAAAGGATCCCACCATGGCTAAAGCTTTTTATTTTTATTTTTTTTTCTTTTTGCTTTTGTTTTATCTCTGTGTTGTTTATGAAAAGCATGGCATGCGAGAGATTTGATTTGTATTGTAATGGGATTTGTGACTCCCTTTCTTTCAAGGTTTTCAACACATGTGTAGTGTAACCTTCTAGGTCGCTTCGGTTCATAATTTAAAACAAATAAAATTTACTGAATCAATCTTTCCATAAAAGCAATTTATGATATGGAAATTTTTGTTAATGGTTTCATAGAAAACCACATTACTTTTTTGTTATTTTTAGAAAAGTTGTATAAAAAATTATTGTACCATTATTCTGTACTGTACAGTAACATTGGAGCATGGCAGCTAAAGCAACCGGCCGGCCTGGATTTCTGATTTCTTTGTTCTGATACATCCCCCCTTTTATAAATATATATATATATATATATATATATATATCTTCTATCTAACTTTCTTCTCCTCATTTAACTTTTGTTCAACCAAATTCATCAAATTATTGCAACATCATTATCAATCACACATATACATCATTTTTCTCTTCTTGCTCTATTTGTAAATTGCAATGACACTTGTTACAGTATCCATGTTATATTATATGTTCTATCAACTTAATTTTTAGCTTAACTTTTTTAATTCATTTATAATTTAACGTCATATCTATTCATGAGGTCTTCCACTTAGAATATTGTAAATATGTTACCTCTTGGCTTCAATTAATATATATTGAAATATTTGATTTGTTGATTCACTTATCCTTTTCATCAGACTAAGGGAATTTGAATAGCTGTCGTAAAGAAGCATTTGGTGAAAGAAGTGGAAACAAAGGGACACGTGTCCAAATTTTAACTAAGTTCTTCGGTCATTTTTTGACGTGTAATTCTATGTGTACCGGTAGTCCAGCCGCAATTTCTGTTTAATTACTTTTATTTTATTTTTTTTAAGAAAGAAAAAAAAATACTAAATGACATTTCTAAAAAAAAGTATACATGTACTATTTATTTTGCGAATTATTAAGAGTGAGTGGGCGTGTGGAGAACTCACACGGCTGGTTGGCATTTCTTGTGGGATTTGGTTAATCTTTTACTTTTTAACAAGAGATTTGCTTAATCTTCTCAACTACTTTAATAAAAACGACAATAAATCACTCTCAAACTCTCTTACAATTTTTATATGATTAATGATGGGGTGTTTTAATGTAATTATATACTACCTTCCACTCTTTTTAATTTATAATATAATTTATGTTATGCCATTTCTAATAATTTAGAATGAGCAAATATATCCACATCTATTTAGACATATTATTTTATTTAGTCATACACTATTTTCTTGCATGTGACTCTAACATCATTCATTTTTTGACTCATATATAGGTTAGAGAACTCTACTGTTTGTATTGGCTTCAAAAATTAGTTAACATGACTAAAAGATAAATTTTGTATCTTATTAACTTGCGAGTCTTACGATTTCACAATTCAACGTTATTAGTTCCAAATGTATCTTAACGATTTTGGTAAGATGATAAACTTGTAGGTTATGACATTTAAATGTAATTCTTTTATATAAAATACAATTGAATATAATACTATTTTATGCACTAATTTAATTTATACATATAGAGTGAATAAGTGTGTCTTAATATTTCTTTTTATTACAAAATCCATACGTGCTCTAATGAAATCTCCATTTTGTATTTATATTTTAATTAAGTTTATTCTTTTATTTTGATATAAATTTGAAGTTTAGTTTACCTTTGAAAAATGTGAGTTTCAATTTGCTTTCTATAATTTTAGAAAACTTTACAAACTATTCATTCTAATGTTACTCGGTAGAGAGAGATTGAACACAGGATCATCATTTTACAATATAATCGTAGAGATCGGTAGAAAATTTAAGAATGACATTAACAAATATTAAATTATCAGTGAAAATTAAAATTGGTAAGGTGGCCAAATAGGTAACCATCAAATTAATTATTATACTTTTGTTTTGTCGTTGGTGAGGGTGAGGAGTAATTTAATCAAACCTAAAAATGAGAAAAGCACTTGGCAATTTCTTCGAAATTCCCAAAAGTGCTATTCAAGCAGAGACTATATTATGTTATTATAACTATTGGTTTTTTTTTTTTTTTTTTTTAATTTAAAAAAAACAATAAATGAACAGATGGATGGAGAGCCAGAGACTTGCCTGTTAAGGCATTTGAAAGTATTTTTTGAGAGTCTAAACCTAAACCCAATAAAAATATTCGTCCCAAAAGCACCCCCACAAGTTTGATTTCCAATCACCTTTGATTTCCATCTTTCTTTAGTACTTGAGAAATCAAAATTAGTTGACTAACAACCCTTTCACTTTTGAATATTCTTAACATATTTGTCTAACTAATAAATTAGTAGAACTCAGATGCTGTGGCGTTTCAAATTTTATTTTGTTTCGTTTTGGGTCTACTATTGCTAATTGACGGAATTTCATATATTGTATGATATTTTTCAATTTGAATGTTTTAGTTTTACTTTTTTCATATATAATTGAAGTTAGTTGTCAATCATTTATAAATCCAATGATCTTATCCAACAATTTTATTGATGGTTTTAGTAGAATCTCGTATGTAAATCATCTTATATATGTATTATTAAATACAAATGTTACTCAAAAGATAATAAAATTATCTTTCTCCTTTACTCGTGGACGTAACCAACACACCGTTAATGAACCACATAATCTATATGTCATTATTTTTCTATTACTTTATTATTTGCACGTCAATTTATTAGTTTCATGACAAAATGAGTAAATTAAGTTGAGATACCAACACGAACATAATTCAATTGTCATAAAACTTGCACCTAAAACTAAGTGGTTGGAAGTTAAAATCTTGCAATGCCCAAAAATAATTAAATGTCATATGTTTGGCTTTAATATTTTGGCACATGATGGGTGTATTTACATCTTCTCATATAGAGTTATTTTTGTTAATGTCATTTGTCATTTCAAGCTTTGGAGGTATAAACTAAACTTAAGTGGCCCCAAATTAGGAATGAATATTATCAGCACATTGATTTAATTCCTCTTTTTCTTTCCGCAAAGAAGATGATTGAAGAAAAGTTAGAGATTTTGTATAAAGAATTTTTCCAGGAGAGAGTCTAAAAGCTAAATATCTATATGTCACATTTCTCCCATATCATATATGTCACATTTAATACCATATATAATTTATTGGCGGTTTTTTTTTAAATTTGAAATTCTATCGTATGTCACTTCAGTAAAAATAAAATTAAAAAAAAATTATCTGTAACAAGGTTAGATTTAAAATTTTAATAATTTTTAAATAATTATTCAATATTAGACATTTTCATTTTCATTTTTAGATTCTAGTTCAGTTGTGTTTTGTTAAGTTTTTTTATAAAGATTAAATTTCAGTTATTTGAATAAAGAAAATGACTTATTTTTAAATATAGTAAAATAAATCGAAATATTTACAAAATGTAGTAAAATTTCATATTAATGGAATGAATTATATATTTTCTTTTTTTTTTTATAAAAAAAATACAAGTTAAAATTAAATATAATTTACGAAGAAGGGGGTAAATATAAAATTCTGAAAACTATGAAGGAATTATGAACAAACTAGAATGGATGAAATTAAGAGTTGTTAATTATAAAAACTTGATAGAGTTGTGTTTTGTGGAATTTTTGAAAGAGAAAAAGTAATATAAGAAAACAAGGAGCGTGGCCCCAACGTTGAGGGTACTTGGTGAAAACCTTGAGCTTTTCAACTTCAAAATTTTAAAGCCAACTTCTGCTTTTTGTAAAAGCTCAAATTGTTGATTAGTGCCAATGTCTTTCCTTTCCCCATCTACCCACTAACTTCTAAACATTGGCTGCATATTCTTTACCTAATTCAAAACCTTACTTTCACAGCACCACCACCCTCCAAAACCCTAATTTCTATTTATGCTAAGTACTATTGTGTTTATGCATATGCATGAATCTACATTTTAGCATATAATTACATGCTTTTCTTGATGTTGGTGCGTAACAAGGGAGAGCGCAGCTGGAATACAATTAAGGGAAAAGATCATGCAAGATTAATATTGTTTGTCAAGTAGACATGTCATTAACTTATATATTTTATAAAGAATGTGAAATCAAAATTTTTCTCTTTTATTATTAATAAACCGAATACTTGTTTAGATCACTTTATATGAGTTACGATATAATATTAGATAATATGAAATTAATCGAGAATAAAAGGAATAACTCATTTATGTTGGTATGAAACTTGTTGATTTTTTTATAAAAAAAAAAAAAAACGTGAAATCTCATTGATTGTTTGTATAATTAAGGATATATATAAGTGTAGATGTCATGATGATGTAGGGTGTGAGTGAAATGATTAGGAAGTGAGTTTGACATTATAAATTGGAAATGTTTGATGAAAGGTAATGGCTTTGTGTAGGTAGGGCCAATCTAGTTGTTTCTAAAAAAGTTAAAAGAAGTTAAGGTAGTGAAGTCAGGCATTGGCACGTATGTGTAAATTACATGAAAAAGAAAATTTAAAGATTGAAAAACGTGGCACAATATGGATGTAAGACGACCCTGGTAGATTGAGAAGTTTTGGCCATTGTTTATAATATGTGTTGTCTAATTCTTTTTAATCATAGTTTGATATATTGCAATAATATACGTAACATAACAATGATCTGTAAAAGTTGTGTTGAAAATGGTTTCTACAAACTCACACGTCTACCAAGCAACGGAGTAGTTGGAAGGGTGTCAAATGTGAAAACCCTACTTTTCTGTGGTTTAAGAAAGCTTCAAGTTTTTTTTTTTTTTTTTTTTTTTTTTTTTTTTTTTTTTGTGGAAAATTGCAACCATTGGTCCAATAATTGGAATTTTTTCTACATCCATAAAGTAGGCTCTGCCAATCTTCATTGCCTGCTTTTACAAAGATGTTCAAACACCATTCTAGAATTTAGGGTTTACAAAATGATTATTGAGTAAGCTAGGACTGTATGGTATATGTTTTAAATTAATTATAATTTACAAAAAAAAAAAAAAAAAAAAGGAGGTTGCAAGTTGCAAGATAAAACCAAATTAAGAAGGCAATGACATTTCCCCCCTTCCCGTTTGGTAGTAAAGATTAAGAAGCAAACAGCAAACAAAATTTGAACAACAAAAAAGCTATTTTCTTTTTATTTAAAAGCATCGCCTTTTTGTGCCCACTTTCACTTTTAAATATTTTTTAAGGTTGTAATCATAATAATGTCTATTTTAAACTAAAATCATTATTAAATTTGACGATGAATAAAATACTGGTATTAAATACGCCCTGCTATCACTATTCGCCACCAACGTACGACCAAGCGTATCTAATTTTTTATTTATCTTTTTCTTCATGATCGACATGTCGGCCCCAAACCAAACCATTACCCTTCTTGCTTTGCTACTGAGTGCAACCGTCATTTAATAAAGAAAGAAAAAACACTATTGTTTGTCAAATATTATTTTAGAAAAGAGAAAATACTATTTGTTTGTTTCGTGTATATATATATATATATATATATATTGTATTTTGAGAAGTAGTATATAAATTAAGGTAAATAAATAATTTAAATCCCACAAATACGGTTGCGTTTAACTATCGTATATGTTTACCGAATTTTCTTTCCCAAAAAGTAAGTTTTATTATTTATATATATTTTCTTTACAGAGGTAATCGAATGACATGCATACAAGAAGTCAAAAGATAATATATTCTAGCACTTGTCTTATTCACTTATCCATTACACCTTAGTTTATTTATAAACATTTCGATTTTATATACGTTGAAGTAAAAAATAAGAAAGTCTACACAATTTTATAATTGATTCAATTTATTTTGGTTTATATGTGTACAATACCTTATTTTAATTAATGCTACACAATCAAATTTTCCAAAGCACCAATTACAAATATAACAATCAAACCCAAATTATTTACATATATAACATAGTACAAAAGAATTTGTAGATATACAAAAATTTATATTATACTCTCGAAATCCATTAGTGATACACAACATCCCTAATAGGAGTCTATCAATGGTAGACTAGGGGTGAACATGATAGACTGAAAAACAAATTCGATGGACCAGAAGGCACCGAATCGAAGACGATCGGTCGAAGATAAGGAGAGGTTCAATTAACGTCGATTTGGAAAAAATCCAAGCTGACAACATTTTTAAAGAATGTCAGACTTAAACTGACCTAAAATGATTGACCAGCCGACCAACAATTGATTTATACTCTTTTGTAGTCGAGATCAATTTGATCGAAAAATCGACCGATGTTCACCCTATGGTAGACCATAGTGTTGTATATTTTACTATATTTGTAATTCTTAAAAAATATTGCAATTTACTAATTAAAACAATACAATTAACCTTCCCTAAAATATGTACTTGTTAAATTCAATAAGCCCGTAATTCAATGACCCAGTTTGGCTGAAGGGGTTGGGCTGTGACTTGTAAAAATAGGATTGTGCTGGACCCAGAAACAGATGTCTTAGGCCCATTAATGATAAAACTGCACAATGGGCCGAGCTGTGGGTATGGGCCATACCCGGTTCAATGATAAACTGACACGTCGTATGCCTTAGACTGCGCAGACACTTTAACCCTTTTCCCTCTCGGTCACCGTCCCGATCTCTCTCTCTCTCTCTCTTTCTCTCTCTCATCTCCTCCCGCGCTCGATAACGAAATTTCACGCCCGGGCGATTCTATTGCGAGACATCTCTTGTTAAGCAAACTGCGGCGTATGGTACATTCCTCTGAAACTTTTGGTTGTATTTCTCTCTTTACGGCTCTTCTTTTATTGTCCAAATCGGCATTCTAGGGTTGCATATTTTGCCTGTCTTGGTCGTGGTTTTGAGTTTGAGGAGTAAACTAGGGTTTTGGCGTTACGGTGGATTTATGAGGAGAATTCTGTTCTCCGTTTGGTGTTTTGAGGGTAGGATGGTTCTTGAGGGATGAACGATGCCGGTACTGCGTGGCGGAGTGCGCAGGGGCCGGGCAAAGCAGCAGAAAGACGTGTTGAGTCCGATCGAGCCAGAAGGAGAGGCCATTGCGACTAGAACAAGAAGGAGAAGGAAGGCTGCGGCGGCAGTAGAAGTGGTTCCTAATACTAACGAGAAACAGTTGCAAGAAGGAAACGATCAGCAGCTCCCACCGGTCGATGATAAGGTAGCTGCTGTGATAGCGACTCCGGAGGAGCATCGGGTGTCAAAGGAAGATTTTCGTGTCCGAGGTGGAGACCAGCTTGGTATTGGTGAGGTAGGAGGCACTGCTGGTGGAGCTAAGGAAGAATTAGGGGAGAAGAAAATGAATGATCGCGACAGTGGAGCAGGAAGCAACGATAAAGCTCACGCTGTTGAAGAGGAGGGAAGCACAACACCACTTCCTGAGAAGGTTAGTACTTTTACAGCTGCAGTAGTAAGTTAAAAGTGCGGACTCGATGCGTTGTTTGGTGCATGTATTGATTGATCTCCGGGTTAATTTGCATAGTTTTTGTCTTTTGTGGTGGATGAAGGGCTATGTATTGGAACAGACACTCCAATCGAAAATGCGAATATGGTGCGACATTTCTCTCAGTTTACGAGTCGTACTCTTTTCCAATCTCAATTTTTTTATGGGATGTCTCGTGATAATGGATTCCATGGGGAAAATGTCTTTTCACAATGCTTGGTGAAAAAAAAAAGAAGTCTCCTCTCTTTTTGTTAAGAACCAATAGGAGTTGAAGTTCGCACATTTAGGGTTCCGTTTGGAGTTCTTATTGATTCTAAATTTGATTAACATTAGGGCTTTCTGGGAAGTTAAATATCGTTTAAGAATTAAGAAAGTTAGGGTCCATACTATTTATTTGTTGCTGGAGATAATTGGTGCAAGAAGTAGCATATAATTTTTTTTAGTACAACAGGGGTGGGAAATTCTAACTAGAGTTTAGAGCCCTTGGTCACTAACACATACTACATGTCTGTTGTGTAATGCTCACTTTGGCAAGTAATGGTACATAATTATTTTAGTTACTTCACTATTTTGTAACTGTTAATTTAGCTTGTTAACTGTATTGATATCATGTCTGGAAATTTCTTTTTTTGACTATAGAATTGCTTAATCCATCTTCGTTTCACACCTATACATATACCTATATTTCTTAGAAAGATTGACTGTAAATTGTAGTTGGACAAAGATTCCAGAGAAGCTTGGCTGCTATTTGGGTAATTTAGATAATGTAAGATGCTAACCAATTTTTTTATCAACTCATCTCTTATCATATCCTTATTTAGTGGCTGTGTTGAATGTAGTCATTTGGTAGCTGCAATTTTCCATGGGCTCTCGTGATTTGTCTTGAAGTGGATACTCTGCATTACTTTCAATTTCAGTCATTAGCATTCCTCATGCTTCTATTCATAGTCTGGTTTTTAACACTAATGTGCATTTTCATCCACCTGCCATCGTTAGGGCGTGATTATTTTACTAGCTTGAGAAATAACAAAAATGCTCAAATTGTGTACTGTTTCGTGGTTGTGCTAATTTTTTTTCTCTGCAAGGCTGTCTTCTGGCTTCTTGAAGTAGACACTTTGGTCTTTGAGCTTTGTAATTCTAAACATATGGCGTTAGTACTTTTCCTTTTTTTTTTTTTTTAATGCTAAATAATGTAGCAATGGTGCGGCCGAAGTCAGAGTTATGATCTCTTCTCTTTTAGAAAGGGGTTTTTGTAAGGAAAAAAAAAAGAGGAGAAGCTTCATTTATTGTTAGCCCATTATAATCTTTTTCTATAAAAAAAACCTGCAGATTCAGGTAGGTGGTTCCCCACTCTACAGGATAGATAGGAAGCTGGGTAAAGGCGGATTTGGACAGGTTTATGTTGGACGGCGTGCTTCCACTGTTAATACAAATGAGAGAACTGGCCCTGGTGCTGTGGAGGTAAGCATCAGGACAATTTCAATTCACACATAAATTCCAACCCCTTTCTCTCCCTCTCTCTGCATGTGTTGCAATGAACAAATTTTTTTATATTTAGGTGGCTTTGAAATTCGAGCATAGAAGTAGCAAGGGATGTAATTATGGACCACCTTATGAGTGGCAAGTTTACAAGTGAGTGGTTCTATTATCTCTCTTCATCGATTTTTCTTTATTGTTTTTTTGGTGATTCTTATACTATATCAATCCCACAGTACTCTCGGTGGTAGTCATGGTGTACCCCGGGTGCATTACAAGGGGAGACAAGGTGACTACTATATTATGGTATGTTCCTATGTGTTTCTCCCCTGGTTTTCCTTTTGGTTACATCTTCATTGTTTTCAAGGTCATATTTTCTGGTCTATACACGTAACTTTAATCTCTCAGGTTATGGATATGCTTGGGCCGAGCTTGTGGGATGTCTGGAATAATAACGCTCATACGTGAGTACAAAAGAAACCTTTCTCAAGTTCCATTTGAACCTTGAGTATTAATTTTTTTTTAATAATGATAATAATAATTATTTTTATATCAGAATGTCTGTTGAAATGGTTGCATGCATTGCTATTGAAGCAATATCCATATTGGAAAAGATGCACTCTCGCGGGTAAGGGTTTTGTTGGGAGGCATTTAGATCTTTTGTAAGCTTGTGCAAACGGCACATCATGTCTCACGTTTGCAAATCTTTTTTTTATTATTAATAACCTAATTTATAATTACTTCTCTCTGTTAGGTATATTCATGGTGATGTCAAACCTGAAAATTTTCTGCTTGGTCCTTCAGGGACCCCGGATGAAAAGAAGTTGTTTTTGGTTGATCTTGGCTTAGGTATATCATGACTTGCATCTTTTGTCATTTAATATTCATTTGTAGCATCTTGCATTACTCTACGTTTTTATCGTTTTCAGCAACTAGATGGCGGGATGGTTCTGGCCAGCATGTTGAATATGATCAGAGACCTGATGTATTCAGGTGGACATTTATCCTGTTTTTATTTTATAGATCTCTGCTTCTTTTCCATCCTTAAGTTCTTGTATTCCTGGTACTGTCTGTTATTGATGGTCTTGGTTCGTTTGTTTTCTGTTTTGACAGAGGAACAGTGCGCTATGCTAGTGTACATGCTCATTTGGGGAGAACTGGTAGCCGGAGAGATGATCTAGAATCTCTTGCCTACACACTAGTTTTCCTTCTTCGGGGTCGCCTGCCATGGCAAGGATATCAGGTTGATCCTTTCTTAGGTCTTATAGTCTGTTATCTCCTGTATATGTACACACACATGCAAGACTTAACCGTGATGCTGGTTACAGGGAGAGAACAAAGGATTCCTTGTTTGCAAGAAGAAGATGGCTACTTCTCCAGAGACTTTATGTTGCTTTTGTCCGCAACCCTTCAAACAGTTCGTTGAATATGTGGTGAACTTGAAGTTTGATGAAGAACCTAATTATGCAAAATATATTTCACTTTTTGATGGAATCATTGGCCCAAATCCTGACATCAGGCCAATAAATACAGATGGTGCTCAAAAGGTATGCCGTAAGGCTCATGAACGACTGTAGACATTTGTGTCCTCCTATGTAGATGAGTTTGGGGTATGATAGGATCTAACTTTCTGAATCTCCTTCTGAAGCTCATTTGTCAGGTAGGACATAAGCGAGGCAGATTGACTTTAGAGGAGGACGATGATGAACAACCAAAGAAGAAGGTTCGTATGGGCATGCCTGCAACACAATGGATCAGTGTGTATAATGCTCGGCGGCCTATGAAACAAAGGTATTCATGCATAAAATGATAGATTGTGCTTTATCCACATTGAGATGTATAAACTATTCATAAATTAGACCCCATGTTTCTTTCTGGGTCGCTACATAATTCTGAAATGTATATACTGTATCATCTCATAGCTCATTTACAAGTCGGGGTAAAATTGATCTTACTGTTTGAAATAATGAATTATTTTGTGGTGTAGGTATCACTATAATGTAGCTGATGCAAGGCTTGCACAGCATATAGAGAAAGGGAATGAGGATGGCTTGTTTATAAGCAGTGTAGCCTCATGTCAGAATTTATGGGCCTTGATAATGGATGCTGGCACTGGGTTTTCATCACAAGTTTATGAACTTTCACCCCATTTTCTTCACAAGGTAACTTTTATCATTCCCCCTTTGAATGGCATCAATAATTTTTGTACCATCACTCGAACTTATCTCATTTCACCTTTAACTTCTCTGTGTCCAATTTATTTATTGATGATTTGGTTTGTGAATGAAGGAATGGATCATGGAGCAATGGGAAAAGAACTATTATATCACAGCAGTAGCCGGAGTCATCAATGGCAGCTCATTGGTTGTAATGTCAAAGGGTCAGTTTGAATATTATACCATCTTCAGTTGTAGAGTTCTCATGATTTTATTATTGTTATGTTTTTAAAAGTTAATTGAGTCAATTTAATGATTCCAGGCACCCAGTACTTGCAACAGTCATACAAAGTCAGTGATTCTTTTCCATTCAAATGGATAAACAAAAAGTGGAGGGAGGGATTCTATGTAACGGCAATGGCCACGTCCGGAAGTAGGTGGGGCGTCGTAATGTCCCGTGGATCAGGATTTTCTGATCAGGTAATTTTTTGCATCTTGCCAGTAGAACAAAATGACAACACAGTACACAAACTGACGGGGTTTGTAAATATCAGGTGGTCGAATTGGATTTCTTATATCCCAGTGAAGGTATTCATCGCCGATGGGACTGTGGGTACCGAATCACGGCAACGGCAGCAACCAGTGACCAAGCAGCCTTTGTTCTTAGCGTGCCAAGGCGAAAACCTGCTGATGAAACTCAAGAGACTCTGCGAACATCTGCATTTCCAAGTACCCATGTCAAGGTATAAAACTCTTAAATCTGAACATGCTTGCTCTGTTTGTTGTTAAATCATCTAAACCTATTGTCATTCTTACTGCAGGAGAAATGGGCAAAGAACCTTTATATTGCATCCGTATGTTATGGAAGAACAGTTTCGTAATCTTCTACTATCCGTCCGAAGGCACATGAAGAGACCTTGGTATTCATTGGGATATCACAGCTTTTGATGACTTAGTCGAATTAAATGTAATTAAGTAGTTAGTGGTAATCTGTTAGAAATTAGAATGTTTGTGAATTATTGCCATTTATAGAAAAATATGCCGCACTATCGGTCAATCATAATTTAAGCCTTACAACTTGGTTTTCACAACGCTCTCCTTCCTAGCAAAGATAATAAATCACCCTCACTTGGAATTTCTCTCCTTCCAAACGAGAAAGCTGGGCCACTCTTGTCCTTCGCTTCTAAGTGGCCCCAGGCTACAAGCAGTTCTTAATCCTAAATGAGAACATATATCCCTTTGTGGACGGGCAGGTTTGTTGGTTATACACAATAATAAGTTACTGATAGTTTTCAGCAAATCCCAAGCAACACCAACCTTCCGAATGTACTTTATGAGTTCGGAATTCTAATGTACATGCATTAAATTTGGTCCGAGTTGTACGCCGAAGGCCTGCAGCACAATCTCCCTATATGCACTTTTTCCTAAGCAAAGAAAAAGGCAGCATGAGGACCTATGAATACTCGTTTCAAGGAAGTAAAATTAGAAAATTAGAGAAATTTCAACTGCATGGCTTCCTACCTCACAGTGATCATGCTCATAGCGTACCACAAATATGCATCGACAACCACCAATATCGTGTAGCCTCCTCTGAATTTCCACAACATATGCATCGAAGTGGAGCGCATGATCTTGTTCTTCCTGTGTAAATAAGCCATAACACTATCCAAGGTGAGATTATATAATTTGAAACATTGTCACGCCAAGGACTTCTTTCCCCTTTTAAATTATCATCATTTTAGTTTTACAACAATAATAAAAAACAATGAGCAAATTATATTTCAGTACAAAGCTTTCTGGTAGCCAGACTTTTTGTTGCTTGAAACATTTGCATGCAACCCCTCGCTAGAAACTCAATTTGGGAGTAAATTTGGGAACAAAGGATTCCTACAAGGGTCACCTGTGAAGACATATTCGCCTCTTAAGTTTTAAGGCTTTTTATGTGGGTTAGGGGAGCTTTGGCGTTCTAGTCAACTGTTGGTTATTTGGCTCCTGTTTTGGGGCAGCTCCAACCTTGTATTTTTTTTCTTCCTTTAGGTCTATTTCTCGAAAGTAGCTTGCTTTAGTTGGTATTCTACCTTATGCTTTTTGGCATTTTTTTTATTGGGGGGGGGGGGGGGGGGGGGGGCCCCTTTCTCTCCCCTTTTTTTTGGTTTTTTTTTTTT
>JBBPDJ010000001.1:18027995-18053766 GCA_037974625.1 Cucumis cinereus | reverse complement strand
CCCCCCCCCCCCCCCCCCCCCCCCCCCCCCCCCCCCCCCCCCCCCCCCCCCCCCCCCCCCCCCCCCCCCCCCACTCATCGTCACTTCTGTTTGGTTTTTATTTCTTTTACATTTTTTTTTCCTTTTCATATATCAATAGAATAATAATAATAAAGAATAATGAATAACATAGAGTTACCCGGTAACATAACACAAGATCTCCAACTTTCACTCTGTAACACTCGGAAGATTCCAAAGGTATAGACCGATCACGCACTCCTCTTGCAACATTAACCCACTCATCCTCATCCTTTCCGAAACCAGCATATCGAACTCGAGCATCCTGTGAAGTTTGTTGCAATAGCATAAAAAGCACAACAGATCATGAGGCTTTTCTATTCAACGTCTAAATATGTGCTTACTTTTTTTCCAGTGGTGTCATAATGATAAACCACAGAGTAGAAAACAATGGCGTATTTTGTGCATTTGCAACCTTGCAGGCTACAGCAGTCAATAAGTATACGAATTGTGTGGGAAAAATCTTACTAGTTCTCCATGGCAATTAACTCGGTAAGTGAGGAAGGAAGCTACGTCATACCTAAGAAATCAAAAGAACATTAGTAAGGTTGTACTAAAACATACGTGTCTTAACCAAAACTGATTATGCAGCAACAGTGCTTGCTGAAAGCAGAATAATGTGAATCTTCAAATATTAATGGCTTTTCTGTAAACCATCAAGTTGACACTTGAAGAGGCAAGCCTTTAATAACATCTTCTCATAGATAACGATATATGATAGGCCCATTATCTATGCCATTGCCCATATTACCTAACAAACTGAATGCGTCAATTTGTTGCATGCAGACTTATCTCAGGTGTTTTAGAATGAACAACCTAAAAGTTGGTTTAGGTAGATTCCATGGGCAGAGTATTGGTATAACAACACCTCTCATATCTCTATTAATACTACGCCGTTTCAGGTACTCTATGGCAGACCTCCACCAGCACTGGTCTCTGATGGTGATAAAAAAAAAAGGTCGAATGACACTTTAGAGCAACAACTAATTGATAGGGAAGACGCTTTGGTAGCCCTTAAAGAAAACTTGTTGCTAGCTCAAGAGAGAATGAAGAAAGCGGCAGATAAGAAAGGAGTAAAGGCACTTGTTCGATTCTAGCTATGATTACGGGTAAGTACACTGAGGCACTACATCCAACTGGGGAGCACTTGTTGTCTACCTGATGTATTCCAATGGATTCAATATGTCATTTACAGTTTAGGATCCAGTGCTTGTATGAATATGAAAATATGAATCCATCACAGATCAAGCTCATAAAACAGTTCTATATTCTCTGCTCTATATTTTTCTCACCAGGCATGGTCTCTTGACGAAAAGGCCTCAAATGCTAACTTCGAAAGATCAGTTGCCTTGCCTGCGTTAAATTTTCAAGTAATGATATTACAAAAAGTCAATAGTTTAATTTGGAACTGACAGATTTCAAGTTCGCCAACACATATAAAAGTGATAATTACTGAAGAATTGCAAATTATAGTATCTTGGCCTTGGCCAAAGCTCAGATCATGCAAGGACACACCGAAAAATTCAATTCACAATGAAGAGACTCTAGATGTGCAATGCACAAAGTACTAACCAAGTTTACAGCGATCCGTACTTGTTTGTTAAGCTTAGATTAACATGTTTTGGAACTAAGATCATGAGTTTCAAGTTTCATCGCCTAGGCATCTTTCCACTTAAAATCCCTTGATAAAAGACCATGGTTATATAAGCACGACTAAATCTTCAATCGTCGTGCACGCTACTTGAATAATTCTAGGCACGAATGAGTTACCAAACACTGTGCAGCCCCTCCCTCTACCAGCCTAATATTGTGCAACAGAATAAAAGAAAACCTTCGCAGAGCCAAAATATATAAAATTACGTATATACCAATAACCGCAGCAATTGGTTGCTGCATTGGCAGTGGAAAGAAGAATTTCAGGTAGCGTTTCCAAAATTCATCAGCTAATAATGCGAAATTTACCTTTGAATTCAGGTGGTTCAGATGAAGGCGCGTGAGTTAAAAAATCACTCTCGGAATGATAAAGCAAGAGTTTCGGTGGCGGAGTCGGAGTCGGAGGGGGAGGCGATGGCGGAGGTGGAAGTTCAGGTGGAGGCGGAGGTGGAGGCCTAGGTTTTTTAGAACTACTTCGCAACTCCTTTTTCCGATTCTCAAACCAGGCATGCACCTAGGGCATACCAAATATCAAGAAAACAATGAAAAAATATAGAATGTGGATTCTAATAAAAAAATCGAATACATTATCTGCAGTGACGGGAGATTTTGCAGCGCGCCACGGGGAGCAACTGCAAGAAAGAGAGTATAAAAAGAAAGACATGATGCTTGATTGCATAAATACTGGTTTGAAGAATCGATCGAAGCTCTTAGAAAACCGGGCTCGCAAACCTGAAATGAAGCGCGACATCTTGGAAGAACTCTTGACCAAGTGTTTGATCTCCAGAGTCCTTCAAGATATTATCCATCTCCACAATCTGCAAAAAATTAGGGGCAGAGAAAATGGTGTAATGAATTTCTGCACATAACTCGAACAGGGAAAGTAGACTCGGAAGCATCGATTGAAAGACATGAAGTGAAGCATAATATAAGAACTTGCCTCAGCTAGTGTAAATTCGAATGGAGAATCATCTAAAAGCTTTGACGATTTTCGATGCTCCATCGGCAAAAACAGAAGAAATTATGCAAAGCGCGCAAAGAGGAAGTGACTAGAAATAAGAAGTGTGCTTGTTGGGGTTGAGAACTCCTCCTGATGTCTCATGAGCTACAGAATTTCCATTTTTAAAAATATGTTGAATGACATTTTTAACCTCTCTTCTTTAACATCAATCCCTCTCTTTCTCTCGTAGTCCATATATTTTTATTTTTAATTATTTAATTATTTAATTATTTATTTTAGTTAGACAATATTTAGATAAATAACAATCTGAACTTATGACTTCATGATGGATGTTATATGCTTTGATAAGTTTGAGTAATTCTTAAAGAATATTTATACCTATATTAAATTCATCCATTTTTGTAAGGTTAAGTGTTCTAATACAACTTCTAAAACTTATAAGGTTTTTTTTTTTATTATTATTAGAGTTATTCTAGTGTTTTTTTTATCCATATACCTTAACTTTAAACATTCTTTTAGAAAGTTTAAGAACATTATTGAAATTTTAAACCAAGTATTAGTTGTTTTCATCCAAAACTAATAATAAGTATATGTTTTTAAGTTCAAAGTTGTTTTTGAAACAAAATATACAAAGTTTATAAATATTAAATATAATTTAGATAAAAATAATTAGATAATAGTAATTTAAGAAGGTTAAAGGAGGGATAAAATAGAAAATGATGTAAAGTAAAAAGAAAAATAAAAGGAAAAGAAAAGGAGAAAAAGATAAATAAGAAATTAGAATGAGATTGATATAATATGGAGTGGAGCTTAGAGTGAGAAGGAGAATGATAAATTTTTGGTCAAATACCGATTTTGTTTCCATTCTTAATGTTGGTACACATGGTGAATAGAATAAAAGTAAAGTAGCATCACAATTATTATTCTTTGATTCTCATCTGTGTTGACTAAACACGTCTTAATATTCATGTGAATACAAATGTTTTTATGAGGTACAAGATCCTACTCACTGTTGTGTAGTACTACTACTAGTGTACATATGTGTATAAAATAGCTTTATCCTTTGTTGGTCAACTAGAATCTTCTTGTGCTTACAAATTCCACAACTATATTTTTGAAGTAAAATATAATTCTCTAATTCTCTCTCTCTCTTTTTCTTTATATATATATATATATATATATATATAAATATATAAATATATATATGTTGTATTTATCTCCAATGTTTGCTATAAAGTTTGTGATTGTCCCATCAATAAAAATGCACCAACCAACCCTTTATTATAAAAGAGGTGAAATGAGCAGCGCTTATTAAAGGAAGAAAGAATGGGGGGGGAATCCCAGACCCCCATTAAAAAGTGTTTTAATTTTGTTGTTCCTTAATAATCTGTCATTTGTTTCTCTTTGTTTTTCCACATCCACCCAACCCAAACACTATTTCTAGCTATTTCCCTTTCCCCTCCCTCCTCTACCACCACCACATCCATCACTTCCTTCACCCCCCCATTCATTTAATTACATTCATTCTCCTTCATAACTCTTCTGCCACCTCCGCTTGTTTAATCTTCTTTGAACACAACAACAACACCACCATTTCCATTTCCATTTCCATTTCCAACGCACTCATCACAATCCTTCAACTTCATCCTCTCTTCCATCTCTTACATCAGACACCACCACCTACGTTTTCATGGAAACCCCATTCAAGGATTCGGTTCTTGATTTCTACCTTGACGACCAGGGTGTCACTCCCTGGACCCTCTCTGTTGCTAGGTCAGACACTCACATATATAATTCATTTAACTTACTACAGCTTTTAATTACTTCCTTCCTCTTTCTTTGTTTTAATATAACTGTATATATATAATCTCAATTCTTAATGCTTTTTACATCCTCAATCCTCCCTCACTTTTTCAAATAAAACAACTTTGTTTTATTGGTTGCTGTGAGCCTTTGATAAGGGACATTTTCTTTTTTCCACCTCTTTTTATTTATTTTTATTTTTTAAACCAAAATATTGTAATTTTAGGAATAAGACCATCGAAATTTATTATTATTATTATTTTTTTTTTTTATAAAAGAAAAACTGCGTATTTCTATCTTTTCAAGAAGCGACAAAAAAAAAAAAAAAAAAAGAGTTTGGCATATTGGTTGACGTCTACCAGTAAAAGATGAGGTCAAATGTTTAAAAAATTATCATTTTGGCCTTATCTTTTTATTGTGCCAACCCATTTTCTCTTTTTAAGATACGAGAAATGTGCTGTTTTATGTGAAAAAGATGAATAAAACTATAATATTGGAATAATGAGTTGACTATTTATCATATTTAATTCTCCCTAGTGGATATAATTTACTGCGGGATCCACATCACAATAAAGGTCTAGCCTTCACAGAGAAAGAGAGAGATGCCCACTACTTGCGTGGTCTTCTGCCTCCTACTGTTATTTCTCAAGATCTTCAGGTAATCTATTTCTACTGTTTATTTCTCAACTCTAATCTTGGGTCACCCACCTTTTTGGTATACATTTATTTGCCTCTCAAATATAATGTTAGGTAAAGAAGTTGTTAAACAACCTACGACAATATCAAGTTCCTCTACAAAAATACATGGCCATGATGGATCTTCAGGTAATGATGACCTTTTTTTCACGCTTCCCTTAGATTCTACTTCTGATTCTACATGGTGGGCAAGGACTAGGACTAATATATTTCTTACATTTTTCACCCATATGAATATTTTTTAATGCATCACATCGCAATGCGGTGTTATTTTGAAATGGCTGTTAATACTAGTATAATGATCACAATAATTCAAAAAGAATTTGATTTGTCAATTACGGTGAAGTTAAAGTTTATCACAATTATATTTACTTTCTTCAGGAAAGCAATGAAAAGTTGTTCTACAAGCTTCTAATTGAGCATGTTGAGGAGTTACTTCCAGTGGTCTATACTCCAACTGTAGGGGAAGCATGCCAGAAATATGGAAGTATCTTCAAGCGTCCTCAGGGTCTTTATATTAGTTTGAAGGAGAAGTATGGTTACTCATAGCCTTTCTTCAGTTCTGTGTTCTTACATTATTAGTCAAAGTTGCACATAGACTTCCTTACCCTTTTGGCTTTTTGTGCAGAGGGAAGATCTTAGAGGTTTTACGAAATTGGCCTGAGAGGAATATTCAAGTCATTGTTGTCACTGATGGTGAGCGAATCCTAGGACTGGGTGATCTTGGTTGCCAGGTATAATTAATTGTGGGCTATGATTTAAGGATGTATCTTGTTTGCATTTGCTCTTTTACCACAAAATTAAACCTCTTTGTGTCTTTTATTAACCATTAATGTTATCTGTTATCTTTTTCTTTTGAAACTCGTGCTTTGTAATTTCTTACATTCGACGGAATAATCCAGGGTATGGGAATTCCAGTTGGAAAGCTTTCACTCTATAGTGCCCTTGGTGGTGTCCGTCCTTCTGCAGTAAGTATTTTCTGTGCTATTCCTTTTTCAATGGAAATATCCTTCTACTTTTCATCTAATTCCTTCATGTTAAAATGTTGGTTCCCTTAATTCTATCAAGCCTAACTGAAATGATTCCAGTAATGCAATCACAAAAGTTCTGACTTTGAAAGTTTTTGTGTGGATGATTTTCATCAATGTGCATAACATTTTTTTGACTTTGTAATTGGGAATAGAAAAAACAATTGCCTTATCAACAAAGGTTAACTGTTTCAGTGCTTGCCTGTAACCATTGATGTCGGGACGAACAATGAAAGGTTGTTGAACGACGAATTCTACATAGGGCTCAGGCAAAAAAGGGCTACTGGTCAGGTCTGTAGTCTTTGGTTAACTAGTCGATGCTTTGGGTTTTGTGATAATGCAATGAAGTTTTCACCTTTCTGTTTCTTGCTTTAGGAATACACTGAGCTTGTCCACGAATTCATGGGAGCAGCCAAACAGAATTATGGAGAGAAAATCCTCATTCAGGTACAATTGTAATGATACACAGCATAAACTAAGTCTTCTAACATTCTGATGCAGCTTTACTTTACTTGAACTTTTGGTTCTCTGCCCCTGATAATGGCCTGCCACATTACCAGTTTGAAGACTTTGCCAACCACAATGCCTTTGATCTACTAGAAAAATACAGCAATACTCACCTTGTTTTTAACGACGATATTCAGGTTATTATTCAATGATTCTAGTGTTTTACTTGATATTTCGAATCTGGCATTCTAATGTGTAAACTACTACCGAACAGGGGACAGCATCTGTGGTCCTTGCAGGGCTTGTTGCAGCTTTGAAGCTCGTTGGTGGAACATTGGCTGACCGTACATTCCTATTTCTTGGTGCTGGAGAGGTTGTCTTTCCTAAAATGTTACAGAAATCTTATTATATATATTTACCATTAAACTCTCTAAGTATCAACTGTCTATGTGCGGGCATTTTCTTCTCGATTGACTTCTCTAGCTTTTGTTGCTTATAGGCTGGCACAGGGATTGCAGAACTCATTGCTCTAGAGATGTCAAAAAAGGTAATCGTCATGCAATGCTAATTCCTCATAGTTTTTACAACTTGGAAAGAGATGCTGAATATGTTGTGAGAACCACTAAAGGTTATCACAATAACAAAACTAACTCTGAATTCACTTTGCAGACAGGTACTGCTTTGGAAGATGCTCGCAAGAAAATCTGGCTTGTCGATTCAAAGGTGGTTCAAAGAAAACGAAAGAAGTTTCTCCTTTTGCTACTGTATATATATTTCTATTGACTCCGTTTTGTTCTATTAGTGTTAATCTTCTTGTTTTGCAGGGTCTGATTGTTAGTTCTCGCAAGGAATCACTCCAACATTTCAAGAAACCTTGGGCACACGAGCATGAACCAATTAAGGATCTTGTTGATGCTGTGAAGGTCTCTTTCTTACTATGTCCATTTAAAATTTTTCATACTAGTACAAAGCCAAAGGTTTCATAGTACTTAGCCTCCTATCACATTTCAGGACATCAAACCAACAGTTTTGATTGGGACGTCAGGCGTGGGAAGGACATTTACTAAAGACGTTGTGGAGGCCATGGCTGCCATTAACGAGGTATTCTATTTGCCCACTTGCGTTTTATGTAGATTCAGAAGCGAAAATATATTGACCGTAATTTTATTGTGGATTGCAGAAGCCGATAATTCTTGCTCTTTCGAACCCCACTTCTCAGTCTGAATGCACTGCTGAAGAGGCTTATACATGGACTGAGGTACTAGATACACACTCTACCATGTCCTAGTTTTCGTCTTGTCGATGTTAACCCAATACTTCTATTTCAACTTCATTTTATATTGTCCTTTTCCCCCTTGCAGGGTCGTGCCATTTTTGCTAGCGGCAGTCCATTTGACCCTGTTGAATACGAAGGAAATGTTTTTGTACCTGGACAGGTTTTGTGCATACTCCCATGTCTAACTTACCTTTTTCTCCTTTTCCCTCAACTGTCTTTCATGAGATGTGTGAGCCTTACCCTATTACTTTTTTCCTGTATTACTCAGGCAAATAATGCCTATATTTTTCCTGGCTTTGGTCTTGGATTGATAATGTCCGGTACCATCCGTGTTCGCGATGACATGCTCCTAGCAGCTTGTAAGTGCAAAAATGACTTCTAGGAATTTGAGTTATTTTTATACACAATTCAAAATGATCAATAGAGGTACAAGTTATGATATACCATCCACATAAACATAAAGTTGTTGCTCAAATATTTTTTATCCTTCATTTCCCCCTCCTCTGAATCTTCTGACCATGCGAACCGAGACCAAGATCAGATATGGATAGAGCCTCGAGTTGCATGTAGTCTCTTTTGAAGTCGATTCTCAATGCCAAAAGAGTTGAAGAACAATTATGTATCCTTTCAGGGAGGGACAATTTGTTATTAACTTGTTTGTTTTGTTGGACAGCGGAAGCTCTGGCGGCACAGGTTACACAAGAGAATTTCGACAAGGGACTCATATACCCTCCATTTACCAACATTAGAAAGATTTCAGCAAATATTGCTGCAAAAGTAGCTGCAAAAGCTTATGAACTTGGTTAGCTTAGCACCACTCTTTTTGACTTCCATCACTCTCACTACTATCACTAACCAAATGTTTCGCCATTTTGCTGTTGCTCGTAGGTTTGGCGACTCGCCTTCCTCAACCGGAAGACTTGGTGAACCACGCAGAGAGGTGTATGTACAGTCCTTCTTACCAAAATTATCGGTGAAGCTGCAAGGTTTCCCCAGTTTTGCTTTCTTCCTTCCTTTTTTTTTTTTTTTTTTTTTTATAATTTTCTTTTCCTTCTGTGCTCAAATCACACACACACCAGCTTTTGTCAATTATTTGTTCTTCCTACCAACTTCTGTCCTGTAAATTAATTGATGGGATGAGAAGTATGTGGGTTCTTATAATGAGGTTGAGAGATCAAACACTGATATATAGTCTGTAAAAGTTTATACTCCTACCCATTTTGTGAGAAATAAAGGCCTTTAATTCTTCCACTGATCCCTACAAAACCTGGCTCAGTAAGAACATCCCATTATGGCAAAGGCAATGACTTTCCTGGTTCAACTTTCTCTACGTGTGCTACCTATACTATCTTTGCTTATGTACATACTGAACTCAATGTTTGTTTGATGATTTTTTCACGTGTTAAAAAAGTGTTATAAGTGAAAGAAAAAGACAGTTTTTAAACAATAATATAAGGTGGTTTCAAATATACTCTAAAATTATTATTTTCCTTTTTAGAAAAATGGTCTTCTATATCTTATTTGAGACACACCTCCTTTTTAATAGTTGAAGTTCCATGATTATAGTAAGTTTGGATATCCATATCCAAAGTTTAATTTGAATTTGATTATGCAAGTATACGTAGAATGAGTACAAAATGCCATCTAAAAGAGCGAGGGTATAACAAATAGCAAAATTATTGAAAATATTTATTCATGAAAAATTATTGTGTATAAGATGCAATTTAATAGTTGAAGTTTGATGATTAAAATGAGTTCAATGTCATGATAGATATTTATTCATAAGAAATTATTTTAAATAACAAATTAAAACTGTTGAAAATATTTATAATTATAGCAAAATATTAAAATCTATTAATAATAGATACGAATAAACTTCTATCAATGTACATAAATAAAGTGAGAATTTTTTATTTTTATTATTGTTGTTGATAAATAATGATATTTATGCAAATGATTTTCTATACGACAAGAGTAGAAGAGTATATAAATATGAGTCAAACACCAACAAATATGTATGTATATGTACATATATGTACGTATGTATATATACTAGATATATGTATGTATGTATATGTATGTATTCAAATTTCTCTTGTCTCATCAAATATGTATGATGTATGTATACATACATATATATCTATATACATACATATACATATATACATATATACATATATACATATATATATATATATATATATATAATTATGTGTAACATTTATGTTTATAAAATAAAATGAGATTTTTCATAATTTGATGAGACTGAGAAATTTGAATGGTTGAAAATAGGGTCAATTTAAGTGGAGCTCAACTACTTCAACGAGCGCGGCTATACCTTTTTGAATCCTTCATTCAATGGAAATTGCGTCAATAACTCACTTTTCCTACTAATTCCATCGCATTTGCTTTACTAATTACTATCTATGTTTTTCTTATCCCCAATTTTGTAGATAAAAAATTGTTAAAAATGGTTGATAAAAGTAAATATTAGTATTTCATTTAAAGAGACATTCTCACATTGCTTAAAAGGCTTTTTTAAATAATCATACATTTGATTATGGGTTTGGCCCCAAAGGGTATCCATGTTTTAAAGAGGGTGAGTAGATAGACATGCGCACCACTCGCGAGGTGATAAATAAAATAATAATAATTTTTATTAACTATTTATTTATTTTTTGTAATATTGAACGTTGAGATCCGATCCAAACGTTTGTCCATTACAAATCCGTTTAACCCCATAACGTTCCCGTTTGACTGTAATGTTTGTCCGACCGTTATGTTATTGTTAACGTTAATGTCGACCGTTACACTTTTCACATTCTATATAAACCCACCATTTCTTCTCATTTTGATCATCCCAATCCAAATCTTCTACCCTCCTCTCCCACAGTATTCTCTCCACAAATCATATATCTGTTTTAAAGTTTACCGAGCAAGTCTTTGAAGTGTACGTTTTCCGATTGGTTCTAGAGCAGCTTCAATCGAATTTCTGGCTATTTTATCCTTGAAACGACGTGATAATTTTGAACTGTTTGCACTCCGAGCAGAGCCGTGAAACGTCTTAAAGAGAGCGTGATCCGCGACTCAACCGTTTTATTAACCAATTTTTGTTTTGCAGTTGATGATATTATATCGTCCAACAGTTAAGTTCCACCACATCGTGGATTAAAGCTTATATATTCCTTAGTCACTACCCTACCTTTGATTTTTCTCCTCCCACTCCATATTTCAATTGTAGAATAATCTTTATTATTTCATAAGAATTAGATTCTCCTTTTACTGAAATAATAATAATAATAATTTATAGTAAGTTATAGGAAAATTTGTGACTTTTTAACATATGTTTTTTAAACTCAACATGCATATATAGCAATGTAAAGTTTTGACTTTATATATATATATATATATATATATATATTTTATTTTATATTGATTTCTTTATTATGTTATTTACTTTGTAAGAGTTAAAAAAATGGTAAGAAAAGTAACCCAATATTTAAAAAACCAAAAAAATTATCTATCTTAAAATTTAATTTCCGTTGATATTTATTTATTTTGTTGAAGTTAAATAGTTTGTATTTTAGTTTTATAAAGATTAAAAACAATTATTTGGATTCACTTAGCATCCACTCACTCAACCTAAATCTTTGTGGGTATAATCTGTGATAGCACCGACACGTTATTGTGGTGTTAACCAACCCTAAACTTTTCCAAAGAGATTGACAGTAAGTTTAATTTAATTTGACCCTTTGTCCAGGTCTCCAAACATACGGACCAAACTTCTCAGGCCGGTTACGTGGTTGAGGAGCAATACTCCGTTTACACACAACACCCTACCTTCCGGGAACTTTACATTAATTACCATATATATATATATATATATATATATATATATATATATATATATTTTAATTTTGAACAAAATTTATTTATTTATTATTTATTCCACTGTATCCCAACTGGAAGCATGCGTCTGACACGTGGCAACCAAATGAAAACTCTTGCTTTTCACGTGTCCGTACCAATCAGCACCCCATAATATTCCCTTCTCTTTTGTACCCTCCTTGGCTTCTTAACATAACATCCACACCAACTTTACCACTACCTAGCCCACCCTCATCTTTTTATATTCTCTTTCTTCTGAACCAAATTTATTTAAGCATATCATATCTATTGTAAGTTGGATGAATTACTTGCTGCTAACATATATATGATTATTAAATTTATATCTCCACATTAATTGGCCTGTAGTAAAAAATAAATAAAAGTACATTAATCAACATGTTCCACTTTTTGTAGTTTGGAGATTCAAATGTGAGGTGGATGACCATAAAATCAAAATAACTACTTTAGATCCTTACCTACCACTAAACAATATTATTGTTAAGGAAATTGCATAATTAAATTTGATCCCAACACCCAAAATGAGCCTATAAATTTTAATAAAAACTCGCTCTACATTCATTTTCGTATAATATATATTTTGTTTTATAGTCAATTTAACAAACATGAAAAAGTACTATTTTAATCCATTTTTCTAACAAAATTTAGATAAGATATAAGTGGCAACACTTTAGGTATAAAATTAAAACACTTATTCTACTTTAAACCCCATCTCCATCTACATCTATCTTCCATACCCCCTTCATTTAAACTTTATCTCAAACATTACATATTTTAGTTAGATAATTGATGGGCTACACGAAGATAGGTGGAGCTACCTCCAAATATTTTTTAAAGTTTTATTAGAGATTTCTTTTTAATAGGCATGAATTTAAAAGCCAAATCGATATATTACTACCACTCTTGAAAAAGTATGAAATGAAGAATAAAAAATCAATTCACTGGTACGTAGTTTGAAAATACTTAGGTCATTAATCTTAAATTTATATATAACTATACAAAAAGAAGATCATTTTTAATAATGGTTGGATGTAGTATGAACTGCATCAATTTTTTGTGGTTGATGCAACATACCTTTTTTTCTCCTTTCTTCTTAATTTTGTAGTTCTCAAATTTTGGCTTGTTTAATTATTCATAAAGAGTTGTTTTATATATTATAAATCTTTGCAATTAAAGTGAATAATATTAGGAACCTTAAAGGTTGAAATGGAGGGTACAATAAATCCTTACAAATAAATTCATTAATGTCAATATGTTTGTGAAATAATTTTGTTCTATTTCGGTGGTCGAATTTCCACTAACTTTTGATGAATTGTTAAAATATATTTTAAGCTACAAGAAACACGATAACGTAACTTTAATTACCCTCCAAAGCATCATTGCAACTTTGCTCAACCAATAAAACAAAGTGGATTAAAAGGTGATTAAAAAAGTAATTACATTATTAGTGAAATAATATTTCTGAATTTTTTATTATTATTATTTTTGTGTGGATGAAGATACCAAATGGATAAGCTATAAATTTCATCAATATGTATAAACTTTAAAATTATCCCAAGTAATGGCATGTTCAATCTCTCATCTTTTATATATAGTTGTACTAAAAAATTATTGTATTTAATATTATTAATAAATCGTTTAATATTTTAGATTAATAATTAAGATGAGATTAGAAGATGCACAATTTATAAAAATGAGTCTGCATAAACAACATGCATGTACATCATAATCACTAATCTATCATAGTTTTTATTGTGATTTGTCAAAGACGTGTGTCAAATTTTTGTGTGCTTGTTGGGTGAATAACATTATTGTCGATGTATTTATTTAGTTTTGTATTTGTTTTAATCTAGATATCTAAATTATGATATAAATAAAAATTGGCTTTTATAAATTCATTGGACTACAAATACTATCAATAACAACGACTTGATTATAATTTTACTTGGTTTATAACCTATCTAGTAAATAGTGTGATCACTTAGATCAATTAAGTTATATGACTTATTTGATAGTTTTTTTGTTTCAATCCAGCGAAGATACATCCTTCTCAATCAAGTAATAGAAAAACAAGTAAAACATTTTAAGGATGTGATTGATTGATTGATTTCATTGATCATATATTAATTATATTATTGTATGAAATGTTTTAATATATATTTATTTTTTAAAAAATAAATCAAATTATTAAAATAGTTAATGTTGATATAATTTCTCTAGAAAAGAATGAGGAGGGGAGGGGAATAAAATAAAGTAATGTAAGACTAAAAATAAATGGATGAGCATGAGATAGAGAGATTGAGATTGAGATTAAGCAATAATAATAATAATAATAATAATAATAATAAGGATAGGGGAGGGATGAGGGGAGAGACCAGAAAAATACGTTATCCTGAAGAAAGGATAAAATGGTCATATCGACAAAGTCTTAGCAACGAACACCCGCGTTTCGCTAATCTCTCCCGATTGAACAGAGAACTTTGATTTTTCCCTAAATATTACTTCCTCAAATTTCTCTCTTTCATCATAAAAACCTCTCTTTCTCCCTTTAATTCTTCTTCATTTCTCACCACCTCTCATCTGTGCTCTCTCCACTAACTCGGTGGCCTGACTCGCCGGGTCACGGATCGCAATGACTCGGCGCTGCTCTCACTGCAGCAACAATGGCCATAACTCCCGAACCTGCCCCTCCCGCGGCGGCGGCGGCAGCGGCAGCGGCGCAGGTGTCAAGCTCTTTGGGGTTAGGCTCACCGACGGCTCTTTCATCAAGAAAAGCGCCAGCATGGGTAACCTCTCTGTACATTACCATAGTTCTTCTTCCGCCGCCGCCTCTCCGAATCCTGACTCCCCTAACTCCGATCCCGTTCATGATTCCGACGGCTTTCTATCCGATGATCCTGCCCATGCATCCTGCTCCGCTAATCGCCGGGCTGAAAGGAAGAAAGGTAACCGATGAACACTTTCAGAATCCTAGCATTATGTCTTGGTCTTGAAATGTCTGTTTCTGAGAGGAATTCGTGTTTGGTTTTCCTTGTGATCCGGATAAGGGAATTTAATTTTCGTTATGTCCATGTTCTAGAGCTTAGTCTGGTTTTTCACAATCGTTTGTTGTCGTATATTTTTGACGAATTTCATGGCTGTCTTCTGATAAATGCTTCGCGCTTGGGTGATTTTCTTGTCTTCGTCAGTTTTTTTTCTTTTTTTTTTTTTTTCATGTTTTCTTTCGGACTTTTCCCTGGCCATTTATTTATTTTTTCTTTTGATCGGTTCCGTCATTCTTTCTTTTTTTGTTGCGAACTCCGATACCTTAATTTTGTTGTTTGTAATCATTGAGAACCTCAGTTCGATGACTTGTTGTACTGCTTCCGTAACGTTCGCGGGAACTGTTAAGAGTGAGGTCTCTGGCCACAAGTTTCTTCGTGGATAATGTGGATGGAGTAGACATCTTTTCAATTATTCAACGTTTCCTTGAATCAATCGTCTCTGAGCGATTCTGAACCAGTGCGTTCTAAGTATGCATCCAGAAGTAGTGACCTGCTGGCTTTTCCATATGGAACTTCTTTCTCCTCTAAATGGTTGTGGTTGGACTTAATTTCATTTTAATTTTAATGGTCACTGTATTGAAAGCTATGGAAAGTTGAAGAGAGGAATAATGCCTTTAGATTGGCATTTGAAAATACTTGCATGTTAGTCAACAGGTCTGAGAGGAGGTTGGAGGGATGGAAACTCCATTAGGTTTCATTATGTGGTAAATATTGCACTGAATGATATATTTACCAGTTTCATTTTTACTTGAGCAGGATGTGTCGAATTAGAAACATGTAGACTTCTGTAGGAAAGAATTGGGCCATACAATTACTCTCTGGTATGCGACATGGCTGGGTGGCTGAGGAGTATGTACTTAGTTAGCATTGTTTTGTTTGTGGCTAGTGTTTGATTAGCTTAGCTGTGACTGTAAGAGCCTAAGCTTGTCATTATATGGTAAATTATTAATTGTGTTGGAAATAATTGTTCTACTAGTTTGAATGTTGCAGCCTATTATAATTTGGCAGGTACAATTCTCTGTTTTAGTTTTTATCATGGAACGTTTGACCCCCTTGATTGTCAACGTTCTTTTCCATCAATCAACATTTGTTGAACTCCCCAAAGGCCTGAAAGTCAGACGTGTATTATTTGGTCTACAAGCATTGGAGTTCTAATAATTGGACCAGGTATTATATTGCTGTTGTTTGATACCTTAAATTTTGTTTTCAGGTGTTCCATGGACAGAGGAGGAGCATCGATTGTTCTTAGTTGGTCTTCAGAAACTGGGGAAAGGAGACTGGCGTGGGATTTCTCGGAATTTTGTTATTACAAGGACTCCAACACAGGTGGCAAGCCATGCTCAGAAGTATTTCATACGACAGAGTAATGCAACAAGAAGAAAGCGAAGATCGAGCCTTTTTGACATGGTTCCTGAGATGGTTTGTCTTGAACTCTTTACATTCTAGTTTATTATTTGTGTCCCCCTTCCCTCCTCAAGCCAATTTTTCAAAATACAGCTGTGCATCTCTGTTGAAATTTGTGTGTTAGCATCGACTTAGTTTTTCTTGTCACGTTTCTATGGTCATCATGCATATTGGTATTGGTGACCATAGAAACGTGTCCCTTCTCTGCTAGCATGGCACAGTTCTTACTTCATTAGGTTTTGAGTTTCCCCATTTCATGTCTCAGGCAACCGATCCGCTCCCTGTGCCAGAAGATGAGATTTTACATGCTTCTCAGACAAAAGAAACAGAAAACTCAAGTTCACAACCTTCACTAAATCTCTCACTTAACTCAGAGTTCCATATGATGGAAACTACAGTAGAAGAAAATGGAAAAGAACTCGATGCACCTAAGATGGAAGTTGCTGGTTTTCCCCCTGTGATACCTGGATTCATCCCGGCTTATATGCCTGTACCTTTCCCTATTTGGGCACCAAGTTCATTCCCAATGGAAGAAGAAAATGTTGTAGAAACGCGTCATCATGAGGTCCTAAAGCCAATTCCAGTTGTGCCAAAGGAACCAGTCAATGTTGATGAACTGGTTGGCATGTCTCAACTCACTCTGCGAGAGCACGAAAGAGAGCGTAGAGAGCCTTCACCTCTGTCCTTAAAATTGATAGGTGAGCGCTCAAGACAGTCAGCATTCCATCCAAATGCTCCAGTCAGTCGTTCAGAGTTAATCAAGGACAATACTGATACAATCTAAGCTCATTGACTCAAGAAGGGAGCAGTTTTCATGCATCATGAGCTTTTCTTGTAAAATTACACCCTTAAACTAGTTTTTTTCTTCTTAGAAAGTCTGTAGCGTGGTTGTTTTTATTGATATAAAGTAGGCTAGTGAAAGTTCTTTTAAGTATATTTATTCTTTGTAATTGTAAACAGGTAGATATTGTAATAAATATGTTAATCAGCAGATCCTAACTTGATTTTGTAGATAACTTTTGTACCTCTTTTAGGTTTTAATACACCTGCCTAGTGTGTTATCGTGATCCGCTTCATATGCCTATAAGTTATAACCAATGAGTTGATTGGTGATTTCCTTCTTTTTTGGGTTTTTTCTCGTTCCATTTCCTGGCAGGTTGAAACACAAACGAAGCTGACTCAGTTGAACTACCTACAATCCTCACCCAGGCAACAACAGGAGGGGAAAGGTTGGAGTTCTTGCAGCCTTGCTGAAGCTATCCTTCAATAACCAGAAATGGGGTTAGGTTCATTTCTTTGTTAAATCAATTTTGGATCAACTGTTTTTGTCCACACACACCCCTTGTGCCCCATGTATGAACATTTGGACTTGAATGGATATTGAATAAGGAACACTGGAATAAGAGAATCTGATTTCCTACGAATGTGGACCGGTTTTTATGTTTTTGAATCGTAAAAATGGCAAGGAATGACTTTTACTTTTTCTTTTAACAAAAGTCAAAAGAATATCCAAGTGCTGAAATCTGAACCGTCTACTTCTTTAACTTTCTACAGTTAAGTCCTTGATAGCTAAGCATGATGAACAATTCTTTTTTAGTTCAACATTTTGGTAGAGAATGAAGAACTCTTTTTTAGTTCAATATGTTGGTAGTTGAAGATTGGAAGATTTTATTCTTTACTAAGATTTTTCATATTAAAAGCCACGAAACTTGTCATGGCTAACATTAGAAATTAGACCTAAACCGACCCTCAAACAAGCACACCACCTGCCAGTTGTACTCTATGCTGGTACCACCTCCTTACATAAAGGCTGCAGCTGCTTATAAAAGCCAAGTTTTCCTTGCTTCTACACATATCGTTTCATCTTAATTTATGTTTTTAATTAAGCATTTTGATTTAATAAATCTGTTTTTGTTTTCTTCTGAGTGTTTACTTTATCTAGCCAGGTTTTACCAAAAAAACAAGAAGCCACGCCACATACAGCTAGATTTTGATTCAGAGCAAAATGCATAATTTTGCGGACGATATGTCATACTGACATTGGATGTTTGGATGGCTTTAGTCTTGAATTGATTCTGATTATGGTTTCCAACTTTTGGTCATGCAACGTCGTGGAGATTGCCATGTTTGTTCTCCCTTCTTCCACGTGTTGCTGCAGCAAAAACCCCTCCTCCATAGTTATATCCCTCTTTCTTACCCTAACTTATCTTTGTAAGTTGTGTCGTTTCAGTTTTATGATGGGTGATTTCGTTGCTTTCCAAAGTCGAGTGGATTAGAGGGGTTTCTGTCATTGGTCAGAATGGCAGATTAGACGAGCTTCTAATATTTGTCAGAATGGGCGGTGGGAAATAGCATTTAGAAAGTCTTATGGGAGATTTGATGGCTGACCACAAGGTTCAATTATAATTCTTTATCTGTCCTGCTTTATGTTTCTTAAATGTTATAGTTGGCCACAATTTAATAATTTAACTTCATTTTTAGATAAAATTTTCAATTTTGCGACACCATATGCAGTAAATAATTAATCATCAGTCTTTTAGTTCTCCCACTTGTCTCTTCTGAGGAATGTATAAGATGTTGGAGTCGGATTCTAGATTATGGATGCTGGATGCCGTTATAGGGCTCATTGTGTTTACCCTTTACCATGTGTTTTATTATGTACAAATCTGTTGACATGGGTTTTCTATCCTTGAAATGCTCATATGCTATTGAGTTATAGCCTCATTTCTGAAATTAGTACGTGAGAGTAGTATCTGAAGCTTTGGAAGGATCGAATTGTATATAAACTGGGTATACCTGTTGATTGTGTAATTAAAACCATGAAGATTCTTGATTTCTTATCCTATTGCAGATTATGGTTTAGTCAAACGCTTTATTGCTATCGTGCCTTTATTTAAGTATGAATGCTTTGTAATCTTTGTATCCAAATTAAGTAAAGACCAGTCATGTGTATGATTTGGGTGCACAAATTTACCTAATATTTTTAGCTAATCTTATGGCTTTCCTATTTTCCACTTTCTGATGCAGATCAGTAGGCCAGATGAATATGATAGCACTCGTAAAGGGAAGAGCGAGAATTTTGTTTGTAGGCTGCCCTAGGGTCGAAGGAGGGCTGACTATGACCAGAGCATTAGGTTGTCTCTGACCCATAGCATCATATTATCCATTTAACCATAACTAGTTATGGTTCTATTTATTTCCTGACACTCAACACTTTGAAGAGTCAAGTTAATAATGATTCTAGTTATCATCGAGCAAGTCTTGCAAGCTTCTTATAAAGAGCATTTATACTAGCTGGGAAGAAATATGCTATGTTGCCCTGTGATTCCAAGTTTTATTATGATTCTAATTAGTTCCAGGTTCTGTTCTTGTTTAACAAAGTCATTGTTCACTAAACTAATCTTACTTGACTCATTTAGTTTCTGTCACCATTGTCTAATTTTGCAATTACTTCCTTTTATTGTAGCTACTTCCACTCCATACTATTCTAATTTCGAATATGTTTCTGCATCAGGTGATCATTACTTAAAACCGTGGATTATCGGAGCCGAAGGTTACATTTATGTCAAGGATTAAAGTAGATGAGTGTTTGATTCTGGCAAGTGATGGAGTAGGGGTGTCTTGTCTAATGATGATGAAGATGGTGTGCAGCATATTGAGGAGGCGATGCAGGAAGTTGGTGTTTGGTGGAACTCACGATACAATTTCTCCAGCACAAAATTCTGCGAATCAAATCCGCAAGGTAGCCAGTCATTTCAGTGGTGACAACATCTCCAGTTATTGTGATTGACCTAAAGCACCAAATGAAGGAGCGCCAACCTGAAGGTCCATAAAGGATGGCTGGGCAGACCCCAGAAGCATGGTGATTCTTTCTAGAAATTGGACATAGACTTGGGCTGTTGTTAAATAATTGTACAAACTCTGCAGCACCTTTACCATATCTGTTCTAGTTTGTTAGAGAGACTTGCTATGTATTTTTCTACGCACCTAGTTCCAACCTTGTATTCAATTTTTGCATTCAATTATGCAGCAACCATACCCAAGTTCTCTTCACCTTAGAAAACCCAATTCAAAGCTGCAAATTAATTAATCTTTTTTTTCTTCGCTAGAGTTTTGTGTTTCTTTTCATTATTTCATTTTAAGAAAATGAATTTGTTGCTTTGATGAATAATTAGCGAACTCTTCAATTGAGTATCATTCAGTTTCATTCAGAATATGTATGCAATCGAACGTGTGTAGCTAATCAATCTACAAGTGATGGTACATCGTAGTTTTAAGTTATTGGGTGTTAAATTTTTTGTCCAACTTTGGATCAACTCGATGAATGTGTAGTACTTAGATTCTTTCTGTTTTAGGTTACTACGAGGACTCGGATGGGCTTATTTGGATAACACTTTGGCGAATGGAGCAAAAGCTACCCATAGTGGAGAATGCTGCTTTCAATAATTTCATATTTCCAAGGAACGGATTCTTATGAGGATGAACAGAATTGATGCTGCAAAAGAAGGAATATCTGCGTAAAGCTCACTGAGAAAGCAACCTTAAAGGTAAGCTTCTATATGATTGCAACCAACACGCATAAGTTTGGATTATTCTCAATGAACACATTCTCGATTAGGAAAGGTACAAGCGATTCTATTGTTCGTTACATCCGCTCTCGCTCTCTTGAGAAGGCCCATTAAGCAATTAATCCTCTTAGGTGGCAATGTTTATGCTTTCTTTAATATGGACGATGGCATCAAAGCCAGATTTTTAAATTATATTTGTTCCTTTCTTGTCGTATAGTTGATGTAAGCTCGATCTTGATGTTTCTAATTCTTTTTATTAATTTATTTATTTTAGTACAACAACTCATAGTTGTGTGGATATGTGAAATGAAGATTTGAACTTTTGACTTTTTGATTGATGATACAAAGTCTTAAACAGTGGATAGATATGTAAATTCGATCTTGATGTTTCTAATTCTTTTTATTTATTTATTTATTTTAGTTCAACAACTCGTGGTTGTGTGGATATGTGAAGAGGGAATTTGAACTTTTGACTTTTTGATTGATAATACAAAGTCTTAAACAGTGGATAGAAATTTAAACTTTTGCCTTTTTGGTTGATGATGATATAAAGTTTTAAAATGTTGATGATATGAAATTTGATCGTTTCTAACTTCTTCTTTTTTGGGTCCAATACGATTTAATTAATTATTTTATTGTGAGAAAACATTAGTTTAATGTTGTTCTGAGTGTGTTTTTGAAAAGAGATCAATTTCGAATTTGCCCTTTGAAATTTGCTTTGGTGGGAAAAAAACTAGTGCCATGTAGTATCCATACTCCCTCTATTTATTGTGCGGCACATAAGCATATTTTTAAAGTTAGAGTGGGTTCACTGATATTAACGTTAGGTCCACTAATGACCTAATATTTATGAAGATAAATCTATAACGTGAACAAAAGGAGTGTGATATTCCTGGAGTACTAGAAATTTTGTTTGACTTCTAATCCTCCCCACCTACAACTTCTATTTCCATCTCGGCAGCTTCTGTCTGATTGACAGTCTTTGTTCTCTTTTTTGAATGCTGAATTATGTTTCTACCTGGGGTTGGGAATATTTGTCTACTGACCTTAAGCCTCATGGGGGTGTTCTCCTGTAGCCCATTTTCTCTATTATATGGGTCTCACCTCCTTTTTTGTTTTCCTCGATTTGGGAGGCGAGACTCTTCAGGAAGGTTCGTTTCTTCGTCTGATGGGTTTCAATGATGGAGGATATAACACCATTAATCTTATTTAAAGTTTTTCTTTTTATTATTACTATTTCTTTGTTTTTCTTTTTCAGGCGTCTTAGTGATGCAACATTTGTAGGAGTACCATAGAGAATCTAGAGAGCGTGTTCTGTAGGAATGTCTGCAAGTATGATTTGAGAAAGTATTTTGTAGGCTTTTGGAGTGCATAAGAGGTCTTGTTTGGAGGTTAGGGGTAGCTCTCTAGTGTGTGCCTTCTTTTAGTCTTACGAATTTTTAGCAAATAAGAGAGATTTAAAAGTGTGGAGAGTTTTAGGAGTTAAAGTAATGTCAAGACCATAGGCTCAATGCTTCGCTTTAGGTATTTGTAAGTTGCTTGTAACTAAGGATAGTGATTGTCGTCCATCTCTTCTGATTATTCTTTCATCTCTCTGTAGCCTTTTTCTGTAATTTTTTTAGTGAGCCTTTTGTTATATGACCTTTTTTTTTCACCATTTTGTGTCGCGTGGCTTTTCATTAGTTCTTTTTTTTTTTTTTTTAAATGGAAAGAATTTTATGAGGAGTATTTTTACGATATCTCCTTATTCCTTTTTTCACTAGGACTAAATCTTTTAGTCATTCAAAACATTTGACATAGAACTGAGAACCTAGATAGTTACAGATTTGTGTGGGGGTTGTGATACTTTATAAACCCTTTTCGTAACAATTTGAATAAACAACCGCAAGGATTGACAATACAAGGAAGAGATTGATGATTGTCCAGGGTGGGATTCTTATCGACATTGGAGGGACAGTGATAGAAAAAGAGAATCACAATCTATGCCACGAAAAAAGGAAATATATAAATATAAAACACATAGGGGTTATTCTGATCCCACTTCACCCACCACACCTCACCCACATATATGGCTAGCTTTTTCCTGTTAACTCTTTTAACAAAGCATTTGATGTGACGAAGCATTTGAGAGATAGATAGAGAGGTCAGCTGGGAGAGAGCAGTGCATAAAAACACCTTTTTGCTATATATGCCTTTCTTATTTCACTTAGTATATAATATATATGGCAGAGGAATGTAAAGTTGTGGAATCTCTTCCCCTGAACACTTGACATTTTCCACTTTTTAACATTACATCTGTCTAAAAATACAGGTGAGAGAAGTAAAGAGTTAAAAGACATGACAAGGACCATTGCCTGCGATTGATTGTACTCAGCTTCTCATGTCAATCATTGGTGGGATTTCCTCTGCCTTTAGGGATCATTTCTCCATTTTGCTCAACTTATTGATTCTCCCCTTCATGCTGATGCTTGCTTCTCGACCCATATTATTTATTCTCCACTCACCATCTCTTAACTTTTCAATAAATCCTTCATTCTACTAATTATCTCTTTTTAATTTTTTTTCCAACCAATCTTAAAAAGATCAAATAAATATAATCCACGAAGCTTGTTTGGGATGGACGGGTTCTATTTCTCTGCTTCACTAGGTTGTTATTGTGTGAAGGAAATTAATTGAATGAGCCCTTGATGTCTGTGTGTGTATATATATATTGAAAAAAAACTTGGGTGCATTTTTTGCTGCATTAAACGACACCCATTTAAAGGTTGTCGTGTCGGTTTTTTTAAAAAAATATAAATTGAAATATTTCATATTTTACTATGTGAAGGCGGGGGAGTATGAGACTAGGTGTAACATTGCCAATTTTTTTTTCCTTTTCGGGGATTGAATGTCTGGCTTCCTTGATTGTGAAGAGTATACCTTGACACTTAACATTGTATATATCATGCATATATAGAGAGATGGAGAGAGAGAGGGAAGCTATTTTGAGTGAGCACTATATATATGGAGGCTTATAAGATACAGTGAATTGGTAATTAATAAGATAGATATACTAATTAACCTTTGCAGGACATAGGTACTGAAGACTATAGACTTGGTAGGGTTCTAAGTTTACTCCCTACGGTTTATTAATTTGAAGTATCACAAACTTTATATGATACTGTCTAGACTGGTTTAGCGTAATTTTAGATGGATAAAGGTATAGTCAACTCGACCTATTAATATGAAAACCACCCAAACAGACCATTAAAGTCCACCCAAATAGTCCATTAAAGTTGAGTCGACGTAAATAAGTTTAATTTCAGTATTTTAAAAAGTTGTTGCATTAACTAGATTTCTTTTGGGGTTGTTTTCTTCTTCCTCTTTCTTTTTTCCCAGGTCTATAAGGCAGGGATTTATCACTTTCAATCAACATGTGCCATAGTTGATGGAATTATCAAGGTATTTATCCTCTGATCACATTATTATGAGTTAGAGTACTAAAATTTTAAGTAGATAAAATATATGTTGATTGAACTATGTGTCTCTTGAAGAAATGGCGAGCCAAATCCATATTTGGGTCCTGGATTTTATTAGTAAGAGTTTGGAAAGCTTGAAAGGTGTCTTAAGTTTGAGCTTCTGTAGCCCTTTTAGTTATAAATATTCGAATTTTAACTTTGATGTCAAGACTTAAAGCCAAAATCTGCTGATTAGAAAAAACGAACTTATAAGAAACTCTCGGTGATTTATGGTAATGGTGGCTTCATTATTATTATTGCTGGAGTGTCTTAGAGTTTCGGTGAAGTCTCTCTCCGAGTGACGCTCTCCATCTACGGAGGATCCTCCCATTAACTGCGTGGTAAAAGTAAGGTCAAAATACAAGTTTAGTTCACGCCTTGTATTTTCCAAGTTACTTTAAAATGTGATTTTGATAGGTTTTTTTAACTTTAAGAAATTATTTGGTAGGTTAGTCTTAAATATTCTGTTTTGTCTCTATTAATCTTTGTGTTTATTGCATTTGGTCTATCACCGATAGACTCGTACCAATTATATGGTGAAACGGTTAGATTTCAAAAATTAAATTTAAATTTTGTCGTATTACATTATGCTAGATTTACAAATATTTTGGGTCTGATATCCATATTTACACTTTTTTTTTTATTTAGTTGATATTTTTTTAAAGTTCATGACTATTAAACAAAATATTACAAATTTAAAATCTATTAATGTGATATATTATAAATCAATTTAAAATAGATTTCATATAGATGTGTGGGCAAGGTAAAAAATTAAAAATTTAAAGATTTATTAGACATCTTTAGGCATGTTTGGGGCATGGAGTGGAGTGGAGTGGGCTATAATAGTCCACTTCATGTTTGTGGCAAAAATTATTTTAGTTGGGGATTAAGATTAGGATTAAAATAACCCACATGCTTTTACTATTCTTCAACCCTAGGGGTATTTGTTTCTAAGGGTTGGAAAGTTTGTCGACCAACATTCCGACACCATCTCCAATCATCGCCGTTGGCCAATCTCCGACCACCACCTTCGGTGATCGTCGTCGGGCAATCTCCGACCACCATCTCGGGGATCGTCGCCGGCCAATTTTCGACCACCACCTCCGGGGATCGTCGTCGGCCAATCTCCGACCACCACCTCTGGGGATCGTCGTCGGCCAATCTCCGACCACCACCTCCGGGGATCGTCGTCGGCCAATCTCCGACCACCACCTCCGGGGATCGTCGCCGACCAATCTCCGACCACCACCTCCGGGGATCGTCGCCGACCAATCTCCGACCACCACCTCCGGGGATCGTCGTCGGCCAATCTCCGACCACCACCTCCGGGGATCGTCGTCGGCCAATCTCCGATCACCACCTCCGGTGATCGTCGTCGACCAATCACCACCACCACCTCTAGTGACTCCACCGACTAACTTCTAACAACCA